>CABHPR010119182.1:5119-21259 GCA_902168415.1 Peromyscus melanophrys
CACACACACACACACACACACACACACACACTTAAACCAAAAGAAGACACGTACTTGAATGAGAGTAGGGGGTATGGTACATGGAAGGGGTGGAAGAATGAAAGTGAAGGGGAGAATAATGTAATTATAATCTCAAAATAATTATAATTAAAATAGGTAAATGATAAGAGAATTCTAGTACATAAGAGGATTCTAGAACCCCTCTGTTCTTAGTCCTCTGTGCATTTAATTTATTTACTACAGTCCTAGAAATTCCACAGTGTACCTAAGTTCTTGAAGTTGGTTCTGTTCAGATGTTTCTTTCCACATTCTTGGTCCTTGTCTTATTTAAGGTTTCTATTGCTTGGAAGAGACACCATGGCCATGGCAATTCTTATAAAGGAAAACATTTCATTGGGGCTGGTTACAGGTTCACAAGTTTAGTTCATTGTTGACATGGTGGGAAGTATGGCAGTGCACAGCAGACATGGTGCTGGAGAAGGAGCTGAGAGTTCTACATCTGGATTGGCAGGCATCAGGAAGAGAGAGTAAGCCGCTTGACCTGACTTGAGTATCTGAAACCTCAAGCCTACTCCCAGTGACCATTGCCTCCAAAAAGGCCACACCTCCTCCAGCAAGGCCACATAATCCTTTAAATAATGCCACTCCCTGTAAGCCAATGAGAATCATTTTCATTAAAACCACCACAGTCTTTCTTTCTGTTTGCAGTAAGAGATATGAGGGATGACAACCACACATCATGCAAGGCTCTCTCATTTTTGCTTTTCTCTCTTTAACTGTTGTGAATTGTCAAGCCCCAGGAACTAAAATTGCTGAAATTTGTATTTTCGAGGACATACCCTTAAAAGGGACTGTCCCTATCCCAGAAGCTTCAATTGTAAATAGTGCCTGAAAGAAGGATAGGTTCCTACCCTCCTTTGTCTCCTCCTGGAATTTTGTGTGGCTTGAGCTTGTTGAGGTCTTTTCCATTCTGCCTAAAGTGCTATAAATTCCTATGAGCATCTGCCCTAATGTGTTCAGCAAAAACTGTTTCCCTGTGGCCATCCACTGCCCAGGTAACATTCATGATTTCTTTTCTCCTTTGATAGCATAAATAGCACCTCTCAGCACTATGACAGGTATCCAGGAAGAATAAAGCTTCCAGGTGAGTATGACCATGGAGATCTTCCCAACTTCTGGTGTCTTCTTCAATTCCTTTTTCATTGTCTTAATGTTTTCATTGTACCTGTCTTTTAATCTCTTAGATAGATTTATATCACAAAATAGATTTCTTTTTCTTTTCCAAAGCTATTGTGACTTTAATTTTTCCCTGGTTTCTTTCTTGGTATGGTTGTCAATAGGAAGCTAATCATATTTGTATGTTAATTTTGTGTCCTGCTACTTTGTTGAATGTATTTATCAGTTGTAGGAAATTTTTGGTGTCATCTTTAGAATCCTTTATGTATAGAATAATATTACATGCAAATAAAAATGCTTGGACTTCTTCTTTTTCTATGTGAACTCTCTTTATCTCCCTCATTCTCATATTGCCTTACTTATAGTTTTAAGTACTCTATGGAATAGGAAGGGGCAGAGTAGACATCCTTGTCCTTTTTCTAATATTGGTGAAACTATGTTGAGTTCTTCTGTTTAGTAAGTAGTTGACTGTGGACTTGCCATCTTTTGTTTTTATTGTGTGAGATGTATCCCTCTGTATTTGTGGATTGTGCTGATTAGTTTTATGTTAACTTGACACAATCTAGAGTCACAAGCGAGGATGGAGCCTCAATTAAGAAAATGCCTCAGTAAGATCTGTAGGTTATTTTCTTAACAAGTGATTGATGGGGGAGGGCCCATTTTGGGTTAGGCCACCTTGGGTAAGTGGTTCTGGGTTCTATAAGAAAGCAGGCCGAGCAAGCCATGAGGAGAGAGCCATAAGGAATAAGCCAGTAAACAGTGTCCCTCTATAGCTTCTGCATTAGCTCCTGACTCCAGGTTTCTACATTGTTTGAATTCCAGTCCTGATTTCTTCCAATGATGAACAGTGCTATGGAAGAGTAAGCCAAATAAACCCTTTCCTCTCCAAGTTGCTTTGGTCTTAGTATTTTGTTGCAGTTGTAGAAACCCTAAGTAAGACATAGATTTTCTAGTACTTTTATCTAAAAGTTATGTTTGGTTTTGTCAAATTAGATTTCCGTATCTAATGGGCTGATCATGTGGTTTCTTTCCTTGAGCCCATTCATACAATGGATTAACTTATTGCTTTGCATATGTTGAAGCACCCTGATATCTTTGGGATAAAGCCAAATTAATATTGGTGGGCAATATTTTTGATATGCTCTTGAATTCTGTTTGCAAGTACTTAAATGAGAATTTTTGTGTTTGTGTTCCTCAGAAATATTGGCCTATAATTTTCTGTTGTTGGGTCTTTGTGTAGCTTTGGTACCAAGGTGATACCAGCATCATTAAAAGAAACTGAAAATTTTACATCTTATAGCATATTTGATGAATATTGGTATTAGCATTTTTAAAAATATCTGGTAAAATTCTGTATTGAATCAATCTGACTATGTGCTTTTTTGGTAGGAGGGGTAATTCCTGTTTCTGTCTCATTGGATGCCAAATGCCTAGAAAAAGTCTCTGCACCTACTGTCCAGATAGGATATTTCCAGAAACACAGCAACAGCAGAGCTATTCATAAACTGAAGTCCAGGAGCCAATGAGCCTTGCTTTCTTGATGATTCTGTTCTGGTAACATGCAAGCCACTTTCAGGCATTCCTCTGTAAGTGATTCTCTAAAACAAAAGCAAAAAACTTACGGAAAAAATGAAGAGGCTTTCATCACATTTCTCCTGGAGCTCCATCCCTTGTTCAGAGATAACTTATATCCCCCCATCATTCTCTTAATTTTATAAAAAGTCAACAAAGAATATAATAAAATCTGACTTCTCTCTAACCTTATTTCTAGACTAATTTGAGAAGGGCATAGTCAGAGAAGCATAAATTTTTAAAGGCCCCAGTTTTATTCCTAAATTAAAAGAAAACTGCATATTTTATGAATATCTCAGTTTCATTAAAACATTTCAAGGCATAAGGTATGTTAAGATTCTGAGCTTAATTTGTCTTGCAGTAGAACCTCCCCTTCTGTCACTGTCCAGTGCTGCAAACATGAGTCACATCGACCCAATAAATATGTTCTTCATTCTTAGGGTATCCAAATACGTTAGTGTGGGCAGAATGCTGTGCATAAAAGTTATTTATGCTGCCCTCTGACTACTTCTGTTATGCTGTCCTTATTGTCTGTCTCCCCGTACACACTCGTTCCTCTTCTAAATTACCCACCTTGTCTGTAGGTGTATTGGGATTTCACTTCTTATTATCCAAAGCGTACTAAGGCTTCACTATATGTAAGCACAGCTCAATAACTCACATCATGTATCTCTGTGTCTTAGTCACTGTTCTACTACTGTGAAGAAACACCAGGACCAAGGCAACTCTTATAAATGAAGGCATTTATTTAGGGGATTGTTAGCAATTTCAGAGGCTTAGTCCATTATCATCATGGCAGCACACATGGCAGCTGAGAGCTAGCTACATCCTGATCTACAGTCAGAGAGAAAGAGAGAGAAGGAGAGAAAGAGATAGCAAGATACAGAGAGACAGAGACAGAGAAAATGGGCCTACCATGGGATTTGAAAACCTCAAAGCCCATGCCAGTAAATTTGAAGATGTATGTCTATAATAAATACCTATATTTATATCCCCAAGACAGTGTATGTATTTTTAACTATATAGTATTTTTACTTGAAAATGTTTCTTAGACGTGTTTAAACCAAATTTAGGAAAGAGAACAAGCTTGGGAACTGATCCTAAACCCTTGTGCTTGAGAGACTTATAGAGACTATAGGAGGCTGTGGGAGGCTAGGGGAGGCTGCAGGAAAATGTGGGACACTGTGGGAGAATGTCACAGAATGTAGTGAGCTGATTGTTATTGTATGGGTCAATATGAATGACAGCCACACTTCCCTTTTCTCTGTTTCATCTTTATACAGTGTTCAGCTGTGCCTTGAGCTGCCCATCTTAATTCATGAGTATTCCATCAGCTTTCTTATCTGGCCATGATGAAGACAGACTTCTTCATGTTTCCTCTTGAATTCCTTTTGTTCCTTTTTTTGTCACTGTTTGTAATGGCATCACTCTTTCAAGCATAACCTTTTCCAGACAGTGCCTTTCAACATCTGAAAAAACACTAAAAGGAAACCTAAGCATAACAGATAGAACTGATATAATAATATAGTTTTATGAAAAATATTATATGTGATACAATGCTGTAATTTAACACAACAGTAACATAGCTTATATTTGCAGTTTAACTCTGTGTCTGGGCCTGATACGGCCACTGTCTTCTTGATATCATAGCAAGCGGTGAGTAACTGCATGATACCCACACGGGACAGACTCTAGAATATTTCCTCACAGAGGTAGGTCAGGAAATGTCTCCAGACTATGACCCAAGAATGCAGCCACCAATGCCTTCAGTTTGTCCTCCTCCCACCGCTGCACACAATCTTGTCCTCCTTGGATGTTGTCTGGGGATGTGCTAGAGTGCATAGGAGGTGGAAGGTTGACTGGGGTTGGAATTCAAGTTGTTCCTGAGTTGGAACTCAAGCACTCTTGGAGCCAAAGTGAGGTGTCTACTATGCTGCAGTAGGCATTCAATGATACAGTTGAGAATCATTTAGCACCTTGTTTCTTTTCCTTTCACAGTGATAAAGTACTTTGACAAAAGCAAACCTAAAGGAGAAATGGTATATTTTAGGTCACAGTTCAAGGCACAGTTCCCCGTGATAGGGAATTCAAGGCAGCAACAGTTTGAAGCAGCTGGCCACAATGCATATATAACCATGAAGCAGAAGGCAAAATGATCAGTTGACGTTCTCCTTTTTGTATACTTCAGGATCCTAGTGAATGGCACCATTAATAATTAAGATGTCCTGTTTGTATCAGTTACTATAAGCAAGATGATCTTCACAAGCACAGCTAGAGACTCATCTCCGAGGTGATTCTATGTTCTGCCTAGCTGGCAACATTAGCCATCACACTTAAGCCCCTGTCAGTAACCTCTTATATACATTCTTGGAAGAGACTTAATGGAATCAGTAGTTCACCAAAACTGATATAGATAAAATTGTGTCTTTGGTTTTTTGTTACAAATTCTGGGGCGAGTAGGTTTTGCTGAGACTTTTCCCGAGAAAAGTGACACACAGTTTCAGATTATAACCTGTTCAGACATATAGCAATGAATTATGGGTCTTTAAGTCCACAGCAATATTTTTAAAAGGTTATCTTATTAAGTTAAAAGAAATACACAAATACACACAGTCATATATAGAAAACACAAAAGAGGCTATTGAACTGAAACATAAGAATTTTATTTCTTTACGTCATGTATGTCATTATTAAATATCAACAAACTCAAAATATGTAATAAGCTGCCATGCTTATTTTGAAGGGGTATCTATGTCACTAAGAGAGGGGAACTAAAGTCAGCAATGATTAAATTTAGCAGTAATTTCAGAATATATGTAAGTGAATAAAATCTTACTAAACTAGAAGCATGTAGTGCCTGCTTAACAGCTAAACAGATAAAATTGTTCCTTTATCAATCTGCATAGAATTTTCTTTTTAATTCAAGAAAACTCAGAAATGGAATCTCTAAATGGACAAAGAATAGGAAAGCTTCTCTGAAACTGGATGTGGTGTGCAATATTATGAGTTCTGTTCGTATTTTGGAAAAAGACCTCTACTGGCCAGCTCCAAAAAAGTGTTAATAGAATTATAAGAAATGTTAAAAGGATGAGTCTTTCAAGATACCTTAGAAGTTGACTAAATTGTTGTTACAGTAAAAAAAAAAAGTCTATAAAACAATGGCAGACTGTAGAAAAAAACAACTCTAAACCAAATATCACTTCAACTTTAGAAAGAGTATTTAATCTTAGTGACATTCCAAAGTGATAGAAAGTTTATTATAACTTTAAAAGTAAAATTTACAATGTGTCTTAGTTACTGTTCTATTACGGTGAGGAGACACCATGATCAAGGCAACTCTAATAGTGGAAAGTATTTAATTGGGGGCTTGTTTACAGTTTTAGAGGGTCAATCCATGATCTATATGGTGGGAAGTGGAATGGCATGGCATTGGAGCAGTAGCTGAGATCTTTACATCCTGATCCAAAGGAATCAGGCAGAGAGAGAGAAAGACAGAGGGAGAGAATGAGAGAGAGAGAGAGAGAGAGAGAGAGAGAGAGAGAGAGAGAGAGAGAAGAGAGAGATTGGGCCTTGTGTGAACTTTTGAAATCTTAAAGCTCACCCCATGTGAAACACCTGCTCCATCAAGGCCACAACTCTTAATCCTTCCCAAACAGTTCCACTAACTGGGAACCAGGCACTCAAACATATGAGCAAATGGGAGTATTTTCTCTCAACCCACCATACAAGGTAACTTAAAGGTGATATAAAGAAATAGTCACATAAAAAAACTCTGGTCTATACATTGTTCTCTCTCTCTCTTTCTCTCTCTTTCTCTCTCTCTCTCTCTCTCTCTCTCTCTCTCTCTCTCTCTCTCCTCTTTCTTCTTTTTTTCCTTCCTATCTTCTCCACAGTTTGTTTAACTTGATTTGTTTTCAAAATGTGCTTCAAGGACCACAGGCATCCTAACCAACAGGCCGATATGTAGAAATATATAAGCATACATATACAGCAGTTATTGAACAACTGTAGTAGATGCTGCTAAAAAAGACAACAAGGAAAGAAGTCTGTGGGAATTGGGAGCTCAAATCCCTTTCCTTATGATAAATATTAATCAAAGCCCTCCATTAGGAACATAGTGAACCATGTGTGCCCATTTTCAAACTCTCATAATGATGAAAGATGTGAAGAAATTCAGAAAAGGTCAAATAAATGATTAAAGACTGGAAAATTAGATTTCTGTTCTAACCTCAGTAGTTAAAGGCAATGCCATACTTAAATGATCTGATGTGAAAGAGGTCAGACTTCTATTACATACAGAGAGTTTCTTCCTTTCTCTCAGTCTCTCTCCCTGTGTCTTGCAACTAAAACTCTTGGAGTTTGCATTTCTGTGCCAACATTTTCCAGTAAAACAAGAACTTTTGTTAAAGCCTAAGAAAATGACTAATGCGTTCGTGCAGTTCCAAAAACCTTCAACTTCACCTTTCCCCCATATGCTTCCCCGGAGCCTGCCCTGCTGTGAACTTTGTATCCTCACCACGTGTGTCCCTTCTATAAACTAAGTTAATTATGAGAGTTGGGGGATTTTCTTCTTAGCCATCAGTCAGTAGCTGTCATTATTTGGAAGCCAGTGTTGTTTTTTAAAGTTTAATCTGTGTGGCAAACACCTGAGTTATTGTTAAAACGCAGATTCAGTATCTGTAGAAGGAACTAAAGCCCAGGAATGAATTTCTGGTTCAGAACGGTTGCCAGGTGCTGGCTATCAGTGGCTGGGGCCCACAGGGACTGACACACATTAATTAAGGAGCACAGGGTTTATTAGTGTCCACTAGAGAAAACGTACCTACAGGTACAGAATAAACATATCATGTTTTATTAGGTGGAGAGTGCTGCTGAGTGAGCTGAGCAGCTGCACCGCATGAGCCCTGCCTGCCCTGAGTGGTTTGCTCAGGGAGCTTTATGAAGGCCAGTCTCAGAGAAGAGGAATGCATTTGGCCAAAAGGCAGGGGTACAAGGGGCACCTAGAAATCATGAAACCTTAATTCCACTGACAAACAGCTCTCTAGCTTTCTGGTCATTTAGAAAAATTAGATTTCGTTAATAAAGTTGATTCAGCTATTATCTTCCTTATCCTGATGTAGATTTTTTAAGTTTTAAGCTAAGGAACCCCCTTTTTTTTAACTTGGAGTTTGCTCCAGGTTTAAAGTTTCCTTAGGTATTTAATGATGTTAACCTCATTTACATTAATCAGTTTATACATTTCAAGTTTTGACTAGTACTCATAAACTGTACTTTAATTGTAGGGGTTTTTTTTGTTTGTTTGTTTTGTTTTTTGTTTTGCTTCCTTATTAACTGTAATACTGAAGACCAGGGTTTTAGTTTCCCAACTTGTGGTTTATCCCCTGTGTTTTCCAGATGGAGCATAATGTGTTGTCTTAGTCAATGCTCTATTGCCGTTTACAGACACCATTATAAAGCAAAACATTTAATTGGGGCTGGCTTACAGTCAGAGGTTTAGTCCATTATAATCATGGCAGGAAGAATGTGGCAGGTGGGCAGACAGGATGCTGGAAAGGTACCTGAGAGTTTTACATTTGCATTCACAGGCAGCCGGAAGAGAGAGACACTGGGTCTGGCTTTAGCATTTGAAATACAAAGTCCATTCCCTGTGATACACTTCCTCCAACAAGGCCACACCTACTCCACAAGTCCACACCTAATCCCTCTCAAGTAGCACCACTCTCAAGCATTCAAATACATGAACCTATGGGGGCCACTCCTGTTCAAACCACCACATATGTGTTTTGTGTGCCAGCATTTACCTGATAGAAAAGGTGCTGATACATCCCTTCACCTGCAGAAAACTAGTTCTGTTGCCATTTCAACTAGATAGCTGACTTTGAACATACTCTGCTGATTAGGATAACAACTGAGATGTGACTAATTCTGTGGAAATGATATAATCACATTGTATAAGCCTTTGAATTTTTCTAATAAAATGGATAGCACAGCTACAGTGTTCTTTAAACTATATTAAAACAGATTCCACAATTGTTCTCTCTTTCCATCTTTTCTTGTAACTCAAAATTCTACTTTATTGGAGGCAGCTCATTATTTATGGAGACCATGATAAAAGACACTTAAGCTAAGAACTTAATCACTAAGTAGGGCATGAAAAACAACAGAAAGAAAGACCTGGAAAGAAAAACTTATTTATTTGGTTTTAAATACTTAGAAAAATTAATGAAATTAGAAAAGTGGACACCTCTGTTTTAAAGATAAGTCTCTTCAATGTCAGTCTCTTACGAAGTAGATAATTGAGGTGCATGGGAAAAGGCCAGTTGTTTCTCCTAAATCCCATTCCAAAAGCACTAGAGGCTGAAAAGCTGAGTGGGCTTCATCCTACAATATAAGAAACTGACCAGAGGATTGAACATATCTGCTTTATTGTGATGAGCTAATCCAAGGTTACTTAGAGGGATTCTTAGGTTCTACAGATAGTTCTAGATCTAGCATTTCCTGAGATATGGACTGAAAGTAGAATTAAACCCTCAGAGAAACCAGTCAGTCAATATCTTACAGAGGCAGTCTTATTGATTCTGTAGTAATTTGTCCAACAGACGTGCAATCATCTATTTCCCCAAGCTATTTCATTCTTTTCCACTGTAGGTGGAGATCAGACAACTACTAGAGAAAGAGTCACAGCTTGCAAGGTGTATTTCATAGACATAGGCTCTGCCAGTAGTAGGGAAATGAAAACAAAGAAATGGCACAAACAGATGGTACCATTAAAAGGTTTTTGCCAAGTCATTACATAGTACAATTCCTACAGGAGCAAGCAATGGCCAAACAATCTCTGTGCCAAAGAAAACTAGAAGGATGATTTTTGAAGAAAACATTTGGAGTCTATCTAAAAATCAAGTCTTTTGCTCACCCTCACAGTATCATTATATTGAGTATTCTATGTAAGGCTCGGTTCTCTGATGGTTGAGGTAGTAATAACATAAGCTCTGTCTTGTAATACCTGGAAGTATGAAATCTTTGGCACATGGAAATTCAGACTTAGATCTTAGCTAGTGTTGGAAATCTTTAATTTTAAGAGGCCATTGCCTGGGATTCACAAATTCATAAAATACTTTCAAGCAATAGGCTATTTTAAATTTATATAAACATGTAAGACATATGTTGATTTCAGAAAAAATTATGTTTTAAAAGTTTTAGAATGAAAGAAATTCGGATTTAATGAAATTAGAAAAGTGGACACTTCTGTCTTAAAGATAAGTCTCTTCAATGACAGTCTCTTACAAAGTAGATAATTGAGGTGCATGGGAAAAGACCAGCTGTTTCTCCTGAATCCTCTTCCAAAAGCACTAGAGGCTGAAAAGTCGAGAAGGCATCATCCCTACAATATAAGAAATTGACCAGAGAATTGAAAATATCTGCCTTATTGTAATGAGCTAATTTGGATTTACCATTTGATCTTTTTGCTCCTTTTAATGCTTGTTGTGAGACAGGGCTAACTTGGAACTTATTGTATAGATCAATAGTGAAACCATACTCTGGCCTCTGCTCTCTGACTGCTGGGATTGCAACAGACATGTACAACAATGGCCCATAGTCTCACTCCCATTTTAATGCAAAGTTTTAATAAAAGTCACTAACCAAAATGCATAAAAGGCTGTTAGAATGAATGAATCTATGTTTACAATCATTACAAAAGGGGTTAGGATAAAGTAGGGAACAGGAGATTTGTAATATTAAAGAATAAACCTTTCAAGAATAGAAAGGGAAGCTAGTGCTGGGGAGATGATTCAGTTGCTGGAGTTGTTGATAGACAAGACGTGTGTTCATATCCCTGGAGCTCCAATAGAAGCAGGATATGGTGGCTGGAGTCTGAAAATCCCAGTGCAGGCGAAAGAGACAAGCAGATTCTAGAGACTTGTCACCAGTCTAGACAAAAGGCTGAGCTCCAGGTTCAGTGAAACTCTTTCTCAGAAAGTAATGTGGAGAGCTACTGAGTAAAAATCCCAGTTTTGACCTCCATCTGCCGTACACTCATGCACAGCCGTGTACAGCAACATGCATGTGCACACCACACAGACATTTGCATACATAAAGGGGAAATATTTAATAACATTATTCAAATGTATACATATTGAGCTCTCATCCACTTTTTCCAAAATGTACCATTATAGCTTCTGGAACAGTGAATGGTAATATGCCTGCCTGGTTTGTAGTCTTTTATTGCATTTAAAACAATTGATTTACTAAGGGAATAGAAATACATAGTTGCAAGGAGGTTATGAATATCACCTGAATGTGGAAAAATATTAAGGATCATGCAACAAAATCTTGAGAGAGATATAAAAGCCACATCTGGCCTTAATAAACCTTCTCCTTTTCCTTCCTCGGCATCTCAGCAAATGAAAAGCTGTTAGATGACAGCAGTAGGAGCAGGGCAGAGTCAGATAATGGGATGGCCGGAGCTTTTGTCTGTTTCAAAACAACGCCACGCAGAAAAGGAACATACCAGGGATGAAGTCTAACAACCAAGGAAAGAGCATTTGCTTCTCTGCCTCCCTGTACAAGCACATGCTCTGCCTTCTCCTGCATAAGGAGTTGCAGCAGGTCCACGGTGCTTTCCCCTCTGTGGCCAACCAGCTAGCAGAAGAACAAGCCCCGCAAAAAGGTGAAATGAAGGTGGTATAAAATGACCCAATGATCTTGGCATCTTTTTGTTGCCAGGTTAGTGAAAATGCTGTGTAGCAGAGGGGTGTGTGACACAGGAGAAGTAGTTCATACTTACGGATAATGTAGTTTTCTTTACAGCTAAAAATAATACAAAGCGTTCAACTGAGGAGTAAAGAGGAGCCACTGCCCCCCACATCATCTCATTGCATGTCTATATAATTCTTGCTGACTTTCAAATTGTCAGTGTTG
Source organism: Peromyscus melanophrys (assembly GCA_902168415.1). NCBI lineage: Eukaryota > Metazoa > Chordata > Mammalia > Rodentia > Cricetidae > Peromyscus > Peromyscus melanophrys. The sequence goes on from CABHPR010119182.1 coordinate 16,787, forward strand.
GTCATCCAAAAGTAAGGCACTGTGGTGTAGGAAGAAGGCACAGGATAGAAGGTCAAAGCCAAGGCCAGTTTCACAGATGCACAGTTGAATGTGACTCAAATTTAGAAAAGCCCGGAGCCTGACTTAACGCTATATTGCTGCTGTCTTGAAATTGTAGTGATTTTATGTTTGAACCAGAGTTTTAAAATGGAAGTCTGAAGTACAATGAAACATGAACCCAAGCAAATATGACAATGTCCTATGACTATTGTTCACTCCTGTGTACCATTTGCAGGGTCACAGGGTGAGTCTATGTCCAGTGAGTGTAAAGTGGGTTCAAACCACTTCATTGGTGCTGAATAAGCAGAGTTCCATCCTTGCTGAAGGGCTTGCCATTTGAGCCCAAATTCCTTTCTTCTGCAAATACAAAGCAATATAATCTTTAGGTATGGGATAAAAAATTAGTGTGGTTTTCCCTGGGGAAGACTGTTTTCCCCCTCTCAGCATTCCTTAGAATGGAAGAAGGTACATGGATGGGAGAGGTTGAAGGGATGAAAGGAAAGGGGGGAAATGACGTAATTACATTATAATCTCAAAATTTATAATAAAAATGTAATCTAAAAGAAAGTGAGTGGGGCTGGAGAGATGGCTCAGAGGTTAAGAACACTGACTGCTCTTCCAGAGGTCCTGAGTTCAATTCCCAGCAACCACATGATGGCTCACAACCATCTGTAATGAGATCTGGTGCCCTGTTCTGGCCTGCAGGCATACATACTGTATATATAATAAACAAATAAATCTTAAAAAAAAAAAAAAAGAAAGTGAGTGAGGAACCCTGACCTAACAGTGTCATGATACATGTAGGAGAGCAGTTTTCCTCTGTCACCCAGGCTGGCCTTGAATGTGTAATCCTCCTGCCTCTGCTTTCCAAGGGTTGTGACCACAGGCAAGTGCCGTCATGATAGAACCCCACCGTATCTCTTCTAACCTGTGCTCTTTTAGTCTCTTAGTCTATTAGCTGATAAATGTGACACATATACAAAGAGAAAGTTCACATGGCCATGGCTCCTTTTCCATCTGCCCATTCTGAAGTGATCTCAGGTAGAGGGTGTTATGAGAATTTGCATGCTCCAGGGCTGACAATTAAACTGCTGACTGCCTTTGATGTGGTGGCCCCAAAGTTAATAATGAATGGTGCATTTAGAGAGACTGTGTAGTGTGAGTGCTGTGACTTGGGTGAATCTACCTCAGTGGCAAACTTTCTCATTCTTGCATTTAAAGCTGGTATCTCATGATGTGAAGTTGGTGGATAAGGTTATTGCTATTTTAAATTTATATTTTGTTCTTTAAACTTGATAACATCAAATCTTATAGTTTATAATGCACAGTAAGGGTGGATATGATCCACATAGGGGTTTATGCTCTATGGCATGCACACAGAAGTCAGAGGACAACTTAACAGATATATTCTCTCCTTCCATTGTGGGGTCTGGAAACTGAACTCAGGCTTGTGCAACTAGCACCTTTTACCGGCTGAGCTGTCTTGCTATCCCAAACCAGAAAAGTCTAAAACATGAAAATACTGGGCAAAGCCATAGATGAAAGGATAATGTGATTTTTAGTGATGTTTGTTTCTTGTTCTTTGAGTTGGGGAGCCCATGGTTTTCATTTGTTCTGGGTCTCAGAAACAATATAGCCAGTGCTGAATATAAGGAGGACGTGTAGTGCACAGGCTTAAGCATGAAGAGTAGATTTCCGTCTATTGAGAACACTAGGTACACAGAATCTGGGCTTATTGGGAAACAAAATTTCCCTTTTCAACAGGAAGGATGGAGTGCAATGAAATAAGCAAAGCTTCTAAGTGAGTACAACAGTGGTTCCTCCTCACTGTTGGCAAAGAGAGCTTTAAATGATGCTCAGTTCCATTCACTTTGAATTCCATTTTCCACCTCCCTCAAGATACCATCCTTTCTATGCTTGAGCTTGACAATACAAATGACTGAGTTTTCACTCTTCCTCACTGTTTGGATCATCACAGTTATTCTTTTGGTAGCCACTGAAAGGCTGGTGAGTTTGAAATCTTCATACCCACTTTGTCCACTCAACATTCACCTATGCTCTAAACTAACATACTCAGCAGCCCCTGGTCATCTACCTTGCACCCTCCACATGTCCGTTAAACACCTTGACTGTAAATCAGAACACCACTGCTTCCCTCTATCTGTTGGAAAGTGCTCTGTGCGTCTCTCTGTTTGGTTAACAGCCCCAGAAAGCTAATCCTGAATCTCAGATTTATTCCCAAAATCTCCCTGTCTTTCACACTCCATATCCAAATAGGCATGATGCCCTGTCCATAATACTGCCACCAATCCTTTGATTTAATTTGTTTTTTATTTCCCATTGCCCTTTTTTTATTAAGTCAATTTAATTTATGTTTATGCATTCACTACCTTCCCTTATGTCTTTTTATTCCTATCAACTGTCCCTCTCATCCCTACCAATCCCTTTCAAAGTTTCCTGACTTTGTTTTTTTCTGTCACCCATTTAGTTTAACCAGGGCCATCGGGGTGACCACTGTTGGAACCATCTCTTGAGGCCTGGTGGGGTCACCAGTGGGTACACAACTGAAGACAGTGACTTTCCCCTTCCCTGATTATATAAGTAATAAATAGGTCAGCAGTAATGACTGACTCCCACTGAGTCTATCTTCCATCTGTGCTTGGCTTGGGATCGATCTGCTTTTGTGGAGATTCATTGTCTTATCAGCATCCTTTGTCCATTGCACTTGGACCACTGCTCTTCTCTTTTATTGGCAATCCCTGTCAATTCTCCTCAGCATTATACTATCTAAATGATATTCATGTAAGGCAAATTAGTACCTTAGAATTATCAGAGATAACTAAGAAAGAGACGAAAGGCAGAGAATTTGGTTCCTAAGCAATGCAATATGAAGGATAACAGAAGATATGAAATCCAACACACTCCTTAAGAAGCCAGAAATATAGGAAACAGGTAATGAGATTTCTCTCAAACCTTTCAAATATGCACTAGAGGCCAATGAGCCAAAACCCTCATTTCTTCATGTTCAAATATCTTCCCTTCCAGGACAGTGCAGCCTTATTCCTTAACCAATAACTTTAGAGACAATTCCTTACTCAACAGCATGATGATGCACAGACCGCTTCAATCCTGCACTAGGATATTTACTTAGGCTAGCCCTATTGTTTTACATAAAACTGTGGTTGAAAAGTGTACTCAGGTTGTTCAGAGGTGATATGCAAAATAGGTAAGCACTGGTGAGACATAGAATCAAAAATTTAGAATATATAAAGCCAAGGTCAAGTCTGTAAGTTCCATGCTAAGAAGACAGGTGATAGCAAACAAGCATTGCTTAGCTGGAGAATCAATAATGTTTAATCTTAGGGGTCTGTTTAGGACCTTAGAGAAAATTGGAGGATTTAAAGCTGCAGGAACTTATGAGCCACTGTGGTACCATTTTTAACAACCAGGGTGAGCCGTGCTAACACATAGTGAATGGATGCTTATCAATATTCCAGTGTAGAAATTTGTCCAGCAATCATTCCCTGCAACCCGTACTTAAATTCCATGGCTATAGTGAAGAAAAACTACGAAGTGTCTATTCAGAGGGATGTATGCATTAGTGCCAGAGGGTTGATGTACCACATTGTCCCCACTGTGGTGGTATTGTGTTCCCCGAAATATTGTGTATGCTAATAAACTTATCTGGGGTCAGAGAACAGGACAGCCACAATATTAAACATAGAGGTTAGGCAGTGGTAGCACATGCCTTTAATCTTAGCATTCCAGAGACAGAAATCCCTCTGGATCTTTGTGAGTTCAAGGCCACATTGGAAACGGCCAAGCATGGTGACACATGCCTTTAATCCCAGAGAGCAAGCCTTCAATCCCAGGGAGTGGTGGTAGAAAGCAGAAAGGTATATAAGGCGTGAGGACCAGAAACTAGAGGCATTTGGCCTGGAGAAGCATTTGGCCTGGTTAAGCATGTGGCTGGTTAAGCTTTCAGGCTTCTAGCAGCAGTTCAGCTGAGACCCATTCTGGATGAAGACTCAGAGGCCTCCAGTCTGAGGAAACAAGACCAGCTGAGGATCCGGCGAGGTGAGGTAGCTGTGGCTTATTCTGTCTCTCTGACCTTCCAGTGTTCACCCCAATACCTGGCCCGGGTTTGTTTTATTAATAAGACTCTCTAAGATTCATGCTACACCCCACAGATAACAACATTGCATTCCATGAGTGATCATCTGTTGAAGGTAGATCTCACATGACACTTTCTTTCCAAAATAAAACAATCTCCCCAAATCTCTAGTTCTGAAAGAATCTTAAGGACTCTTACCTTTCAGTTTTTCACATGTAAAGGAAGAGGAGGAGGAGGAGGAGGAGGAGGAGGAGGAGGAGGAGGAGGAGGAGGAGAAGAAGAAGAAGAAGAAGAAGAAGAAGAAGAAGAAGAAGAAGAAG
>CABHPR010119183.1:0-36291 GCA_902168415.1 Peromyscus melanophrys
TCCCCAAAAGGGGTGGCTTGTTGGGACTAAAGTTTATGATATTATTATTTACTTTGTGCTGGTGTAAGGGCCTTAAGGGAGTTTTGACTTTTAAGTTTGTCAATCTTGGTAACTAATCTAATTCATTGGTGTTGTGGAAATAATTAAGTCCCTTTACAATCCATATGTTAAATTCCTAACTCATCCCACCTCAAAATGGAGCACCACTTGAAGATGGGCTTTTAAAGGAGTGTCCTGGTTAGCTTTAATTATCAACTTGACACATCTTAGAATTATCTGGGAAGAGAACCTGAGATAAGGAATAGGCCTATGAGCATGTCTGTAGGGTGTTGTCTTCTTTGTTAATTGATATAAGAGGGCCCAGCCCAATCGGGCAGCACTATTCCCAAGGCAGATAGTCCTGAAATGTGTAAGAAAGCTAAGTATAAGCTTGACTGCCAGTCAGAAAGCAGCATCTTCCATGATCCTTACCAGTCTACTTTGGTTTTGAAGTGAGTTCCTTGGTCAGAGGTAATGCTGTGTATAGTACCAAGCAGGCCTTCTTTCAAGTTCCTGCCTTGAGTGTGTGCTTTAACTTATCTCAGTGTGGTAGTCTGAATGTAATTGCCCTCCATAAGCTCATAAGGAGTGACACTATTAAGAGGTATGATTTTGGAATAGGTGTGGTCTTGTTGGAGGAAGTCTGTTTCTATGGAGGCAGGCTTTGAGGTCTCATATATATTCAAGTCATGCCCAGTGTCTCAGTTTACTTGATCTGTTACCTTCAGATCAAGATGTAGAACTCTCAGCTCCTTCTCCAGCACCATGTCTACCTGCCATGTTGCCTTGCTTACCACCATGATGATAATGGACTAAACCTCTGAAACTATAAGCCAGCCCCAATGAAATGTTTTCCTTAATAAGAGTTGCCATGGTCACAATGTTTCTCACAGCAATAGAAACCCTAACTAAGACACTCAGTGATGGACTGTGACTTGGAATAAATTCTTTCTCCGTAGTATTTACTTATGGTCAAAGTATTTTTATCACAGTAACAAAAATGAAACTAGACCAAGAGGTTAAGGTTACATGAGGTTACACAGGTGAGTTTTAATTCAATATGACTGGTATTGCAATTAGTTTTGGCTGATATAGTAAAATACCTAGACATGTAATTTATTAATTTATATTTAATTCTCACAGTCCTGTAAACAAGGAAATCCAAGATGGAAGCAACAAATATGGTGTCTAAGGAAGGGCCTGGTCTCTCCTCCTAAGATAGTACTTTACTTCTGCATCCTCTGGAAGGGAGGAATGTTGGGTCCTTGGATGGCAGAAAGGACAGAAAAGCAAGTGAGAAGAATTCTCACATATCTCTAAATAAGGCTAAATGCAGCTTCAAGGGTGACTCTTGTTTCTTAATCACTTCCCAAAAGCCCTGCTTTTTACTATAACCACAATGTGATTAAATTTCAATACATAGATTTGTGGGACCATTCAGACCATAGCAATCTACTCTCTCAAGAGAGTAGAAGAGCCTAGGGAGAAGATTCAACAGTCAAGAACACTTGCTGTTCTTGCAGAGGACCAGGGTTTGATTCCCAGCACCCACATGGTGGCTTACAACAAACCTCAACTCCAGCTCCAGGAGATCTAGCACCCTCTCTGACTACCATGAGCGTCAGGCACATACACAGTACACAAACATACGTGAAGGCAGAACACTCGTACACATAAAATAAAAGTAAGTAAATCTTTTAAGTTTTTTTTAAAGACGGGATTAGGAGACTGAGGTACACAGAAGGAAGATGCTGTAAAGACACAGGGAAAAAGCAGACACTTACAAGTCAAAGAGAGGAGCCACAGGAGAACCTAGACTTTGGACTTGATCTTGGAGTTTAAGCCCCTGGGGCTGTGGGCAAATACATTGCTTTTGTTTAAGCCCATGAATCTGTACTGTTTTGTTATGACAGCCCTATGAAACTAATAGAGTTGGGCCACACTGTTCTTCTCAAGAAGGTACTTCCAAGAGTGGAGATTAAGCACTGGAGGGGTAAGAAGTCAGCTGTGCTACTTACCTACTTCTCCCCTGCCGTTTGAATGTTCCTCTGAAACAGAAACTAATTACAAATACAGATTGAATAGAAAGTAATGGGTCCTTTCTTACTTTTTTTAGTGACCAATCAATTTTCTCTAGGGCAGGAGGCAACACAGGACACTTAACACAGGTTTGTAACTAGCCTCCAGTCTAAGATAATGTTTTATACTGTCGAGTACGAAGGCCAGCTGGTGGATTGTTTGTTTTTGTTTGTTTGTTTGTTTGTTTGTTTGTTTGTTTGTTTTTAACCACATAAACATGCATTCAGCTTCCTATCATGACTGACTATTTCAGGCCAGAGAAGTCACAATTTTTCAGTAACTAATACCTGCCACCCATCACCTGACGGGGTTGCTGTTTGACTCTGGCTCAAGTCAGACTAGAAGTTTCTAAACATGAACATCCCCCTGAAGAGTTCCAAAGCAATAATAAAGAGGGGTTGCTGGATAAATACGCCCTCTCCTTCCTCTCATGGGTGAAGGCTGTGTCCAGAGCTCCTCAGAACAGCACTAACCCTGGCTGCTCCTGTCACCACTGGCTTGCTCACACATCCTCACTGGCTGCCCATCCTCCTGCAGTTCCGCTTCCTGGAACATCACTCAATTAAATTGTCTTCAACTCCTTGCCTTGGAGTCTTCGGGAGGCACCCAAATGAAGACACCAGGCCATTACTAGAGGCTCCAAGCAGCTCCTTCTCCTGTCTCTGGTACCTCCAGAGACTACTAGCTGTCTAGGAGAAATGCAACTGTCTTTAATTGGCTCTGGAAAAACTGGCATAATGTGGCACTTAGCTAAGGTTAAAAGACCAAGAATCAGGCTGAGGTAAGCAAGGGCCTACCATAAGAACCTTATGTTTGGGATATTCCTGACGACAGAGTTTAAGGCATCTTGGCCTTTATCACCAGCTTTCTGTTGCCATAATCCACTACCCAGACATCCTCCTTGCAAATGGATACTCAACTACCAGCAGCCCAGTGAGAAAATATGTCAAGTGCCTTCCTGTCATATCAATAAAAATTAAAAACTGAGATAGGGCTAGGGCTATAGGCTTGACATGCTACCAGTGTGCGAGAGAGAAATCACTTCCCCTTATTGTGCATCTGCAGGAGCAAGTTGGACAACCCAAATATACAGTGAGCTCAAAGCCCTCTACCTCCCAGACTTCTCCTTGTCCTGAATTGAGCCACAGCAGGCTTTTTACAGTCCTGGGAGCCACCATGCTTCCTCTGGCTACAGAGTGAACTCTTCCCTCTGTACAGTCTATGCCCCTCCTCTGGTCAGTATGTTCCCTTTCTCTTCAGAATCCACATAGGCTTTCCTAACGGAAGATTTCCTGAGACCACAACCAGGTCAGCTCTCCTGGAAACAGTCGCACAATAGCGTTCCTTTGAGAAAGGCACTCCCCTAGTAATTGCTTTTTATCTGCATCCCTCCAAGAAGTCAGCTCCCCACGGGCTGGGTCTGCATTCATTTTTACTTACTTCTATGTGCTCAACACCAGTCAGAAGGCTCAGCACCCATCAGACACCAAAGAAACAGCCATTGAAGGGATTTTAAAAAAATGAATGAACACACAATTAAGCAGCCCAGTTTCAATTTTTCCCAAATAATTACATCATTTTCTAATATCTGAAGTCATAAGATATTTGTATCAGATTTTTCTCTGAGAAACATGTCCTCTAATGAAAATAAGTCAACAAAATATATGGCCATTCATTACATGTTCCCAAAATATGTTTTGAAAAGACTACATAATAAATATTTTCAAAGCTTGGAGGTAGAAAACAACATCAGTGATTAGTATTCATCCTTGATGATTAGCTGGTAATGGGGATAGTGGCCTTGCTCCTTTGAGGTGGCTCTGCTTTACGTGACTTCATCCTTCTTATGCCACCAGAGGGCTAGCTCAGGCACATCCTTCTCACCACAGTGACAGAAGCAAAGGATGCCAAAAAGAGTCACAGGAGCCCTAGTGGCACCAAGCTGTCCCTGTCTCATTGCTACCTTTGTCCATGTGGTCTTGACCAGCAGACCTGAACATGACCAAGCCCACAGTCAACAGATAGAGATGTGGTTTACCCACAATGTCCACAGCAAGCACATGGATGCAGAGAGGGTTAAAAAAAAAAACATGATCTACCTTAAGAGCAAAGGTCAAGTAAATGATAAATATTTAGAAAGCCAGTAATAAATGGTGATCAAATCCTCAACCAGCATACAGGCTCAAAACCCTTTGAGGAAAAGTCAGAGTCAATATTCTTTAGACATGCCCAGATCATCAAAGACACAAAAATTTGGGAATTGCCACAGTCAAGAATAACCTAAAGAAAAATGACAAATAAAAATGATAAGGGGGCCCACAAGAAGGTTCAGTGGGTTAAAACACTTGCTGCCAAGAATGACAGCCTGAGTTTGGGCTTCAGAAGCCACATAATGGAAGGAAAAAGCTACTCCTGCAAGTTGTTCTCTGATTTCCACAAGTGTGTCATTGCACTGGTGTGTGTGTGTGTGTGTGTGTGTGTGTGTGTGTGTGTGTGTGTGTGTGTGTGCATTCGTGCATGCGCACATATATGGTGTGTGTGTGTCCCTGTGTGTGCCTATGTGTGCATGCACATGCATATATGTATGTGGTGTGTGTGTACATGCACATTCACACAAAAATAAATAAGTAAATGTTTTTTAAAAGTAATAGGATGGGCTCATGGGGTAGGAATTGAGGGCACTGAGTTAAAATTTAAAAAATCTGAATAAAGTACAGGCTGTAGTTATCATTACATTAATATCGGACTATCAGTTGTGAGAAATGTTCCATACTAATTGATGAGCCGAGCCTGCTCAAAGCTACTCTGTAGTGTACAGAAGCTTTCCAGGAAGTGCTTTGCCCTGGGTGACTCCATTTTACAAGCAGCATTTGATTCCATTTTGAGCGCGAATGCAGAGGCAGGCTGACTCTGCACCTTGGTGGACATGTAAACAACACCATCTGTCTTATGCCACCCACAAAGCACAGACTGATAAATCATTTATGCCTAAAAGTAAAAAAAAAGGTGCTGTTCTGTAATTTATCAAAGAAGATTGGGACATGTTAGTACATGAGCATATTAAAATCCTGTCAAGGAAATCAGGCCCCAAATCTTACCAAATGCATCAGATTGAGGCCAGAGTACATCCTCACTTGGTTCCCATAGAAAAGAGGACACCTAACTCTGCGATGATGACAGCCCCACTGGCTGCCATCTGATGACCCAGTGTATGCGTCAAGGGACTGACTGGCAGAGAACTCCTGACTGCCCCCAGGGACTTCAATTTGGCCCAGTCTCCACCGCTCATGCAGCCTACTGCATCTGTCCATCAACCCATCCATCCATTTAGACCTTCACTTCACCTCTTCAGCCGCCACAATGCTTCATCTTCCCTGGAAGCTTGACTTAACCCTGAGATTCAGCTCAGTTCTGATCCTGCAGCTCGACTCCACGATGAGGCCTCCAGCAGACCTCCAGCAGGATTCCTTATCTGTCTGCTGCAAAGATTCTCTTCTCCAGCAACCTTCCACTTCTGTCTTTTAGCAAGCCTTGGACTCAGTGAACCCTGCAGAGGCCTTTCAACCCTTTGTACCCATTCTATAGTGTGTGTGTGTGTGTGTGTGTGTGTGTGTGTGTGTGTGTGTGTGTTTATTGTGCATATGTCTGACACGTGATCAGTTTACATTAATAGTTAAGACTTGATAAAATAACCTGTTTGGCCCAGCCAGCCAGCTATCAAAGGAAACAGGAAGTACTTGGTGAATCATAGTCACCAAAACCTATGAAACTTGTTGTTTTTCAATAAGTTCTGGCATTGTGAAAAGGCACAAACATGGCCATCTATGTTTCTGGCACAGCATGCTCATGACAGTGGTGTTAAATGTTAACAAGGGAGATTGAGTAAGGTATTGTCTTAGCTACCTTTCTGTTGCTGTGAAGAGATACTATGACCAAGGCAAAGTATAGAAAAAAAGAGTTTATTGGGGCCGGGCGGTGGTGGCGCACGCCTTTAATCCCAGCACTTGGGAGGCAGAGGCAGGCAGATCTCTGTGAGTTCGAGGCCAGCCTGGGCTACCAAGTGAGTTCCAGGAAAGGTGCAAAGCTACACAGAGAAACCCTGTCTCGAAAAAACAAAAAAACAAAAAAAAGAAAAAAAGAGTTTATTGGGACTTACAGTTTCAGAGTGTTAGAGTCTGTGACTGGCATGACAGGGGGCATGGCAGGAGGTAGGCAGACACGGTGCTGAAGCAGAAGTTGAAAGAATACCCTGGTCCACAAGCACAATGGAGAGAGAGAGAGACTGGGAATGGTACAGCTTCTGAAATCTCAGTGCTCAATCCCAGTGACACATCTCTTCCAAGGAGGCCACACCTCCACTTCCACCAACTGGGACCAAGTATTCCAATATATGCGCCTATGGAGGCCATTCTCATTTAAACCATCTCAGGGATATATGGAAATTTGCAGTTTCAACTTCTGTGTAAATCTGAAACTATCCCAAAGTAAGTTTATTTAAACAAACAACCAATCAGAGATGAAACACGGCTTTTTTTATTCCAATCATTTCTCACCTAGGCTCACCAACTTCCTGGTGCTGTTTTGCAAACGTCAGATTCTGCCTGGCAAGAGAGGGGGTATCTTCTCAGGCTGTTCAACTGCTTCCCCAATGACTCCAAGTAGACTGTGGCTTTACACCTGCATGCTAGGCTCAAATTGAAGTGATAAGCTATCTCCTTGCAAAAGTTGGAAGTACTTGGAGAGAGCCCCAGAAAGGAAGGACCTCTAGCTTCATCCCCTGAATGCCTTTCATCTGGGCTCCTTCCCGCCTCATTCCGTTCTGCTCTTACTCCTGGCAAAATATGTGCCTCTACTTACTTCTCTTCCATCTTCTTCAACTGTACAGAAACTCAGACTCAACACCAAACTTCTGCCAAGCTGGGCAGACACATTATGAAAGTAAACCAACTTCAAAGTCCATAGATAGAACAGGTACAGGGTGGTACTCTGTAGTATAGCCTTGCCTCCTTCCAAGGAAGGTTCTTAGGCTATGGTGCCTGCAGCAGCAGCACTTCCTCTGGGCACAGGAAGTCCTTACATCATATAAGCTTTTCCCTATAGCTGTTTCCCAACCTAACTACAAGCTTCCTGAAGACAGGGACCACACAAGTGAATACATCCTACATACTCCAAAAATTTAACAAAATGCTATATCATCCACTCTCTCCCCATTCTACTCAATATCCAAGGAACAATGATGTTCTGCACCCCTTCTCTGAGGTACAGCTGGCTCTCTGAGGCTCTAGGGCCTAGAGTCTAGGCAGTTCCCAGGCACAGCTTGCTGTCACGGCAACGAGGCCTCCCTCAAGTAGACTTCACTCCATGGTGCCTTGGAGCAGCTGCTGGTACTGTGCCTCCACTGGTGCCACTTCTGCTGCCCTGGATTTTGCAGTGCCTGGAATAATAACACAAATTAAGATGTTTTCTAGTTTCTATCACTAGCTTTTGGTTAACACTTTTTTCATATTAGGCACAGGAAAGAGACTGTCTACAAACTTACCATTGATTTCACTGAAAAAGACCTTTAAATGCTCAGTCATGTTTTTTCTAATATAATTCACTGCTTCCAAATTTATTTACTGTTGCCTTACTATGTCTGAGTAAATCATGCCTGTATGCCTGCGTGCCATGCCCACGCTGAGGCAAGAGCTGTTTGCTGTGTCCTGAGTCTGGATGTGCAGTTGTACTGAAGTGCTAGGTGATAAAAGCATGGGAGCTAGCGAGGAATTCCTACTTTATCTCTGAAGGAGCCCCAGTTTAGGGATGACAACCCTAAATGAAAAAGTGAGGAGAATAAAAAGAAAAAAAATCCACCATCCATCCCCCAATATTATATTTTCACTGCTGTTAGAAAGCACTTTTGAGGCAACATTTTATTATAGTTTTGAAACTACAAATTTTTCTTCCTCTATTCTCATCCAGAGAAGGTTTTGATATCTGGAAGCTTGTGTATATAGTTACCAAATTGGAGAATCCCTCATATGAGCGTGTATGTGTGTGTGTGTGTGTGTGTGTGTGTGTGTGTGTATGTGTGTGCGTATGTGTGTTTTCTTATGTATAATCATATGTAACATAATTGTATGGTATTTGCATATGATTATATAATATACAAATTACATATAATTTTATGTATTCTACATTATTATAGATGATTATAGACAATTATAAAAGTATACATAATTTTTGTTTGAAGCTGTACATAATCATAATTAAATGTAATTTTATGCATTAGCAATTATATATACTACAACACACATACATCATTTAATAAATAATATGTATTGGCAGTGGGAATATTTGAAGTGTAACTAACTGAGGCTTTAAATGTCAATCTGTGTGTTTTATGGACACACTAAGCATGAGGTAAGAGAGGCTGCCACAGAGAGAGAAGAAAGGGGGAGGCAAACTCAAAGCTAAAATCAGCGTCTGGGTCAAACACCTATTTCATTGGCCTAGAAAGTGAAATCTTGGGGAGAAACTGACCTGGCCAGCAACCTAGAGCCACCTTGCGATGAAGCTCAGAGTAAAATGATGAAATCGAAGCAAATCACTTGGCTTTCCATTGACCGTGAGCAATCATGAAACAATGCTGGGAGACTCCAGTGCGCACACCTGAGTGCCAGGGGACCGAAACTGAAGGAACAGGGAAAGCGAGCATGGGACAGAGGCGCACCCTGGGCCCCCTTACTTTCCTGCAACCTGGTCCATGATTGATGTACCACTGGTTCCCAGAACTCTGTTCGCTGCCTTCTCACCAGCTGTACTGGCAGGTTAGGAATCATGGGATGCCTTTTTAATGAAATTATTAACAATTAACATACTAACTAGTGTTGAAAACAAACAAACCATTATTCTTCCTTAATCACTGAGGCCCAGTAATTTATCTTTGTGCTTGGCAAGTCCTCAAAAGAAATAAATCAATGTTAAACCTGAACTTTAATGACTTGGAGGTTTGGGAGGAAAAAATAAACTCATCCCTGAATGATAAAAAAGCAAGAGCCAGGAGATCTCTTGGTTATTCTACAAGTCGCTGTATTCCCAGTGAAAAGAGCATCCCCATAAATATGGCTACTTACACGGGAGCCAAATAATATATCTTAATGCCTTTACAAGCCAGCTTTTATTTGTGTTGAACTCATAAGTATGCCCCAATTATTCAAAATCAGGGTAGCTTTATAGGCAGGATTTGCTGTTCAAAACAGACAACCCATCTCAATGTCACAACTCTGTCAGCATCTCTGTGGGCTCTTTGTATAGGAGTGAAAACTGTAGAGAACGGAAATGCCACGTACTACACAGGTTTAGTGCGCGTAATGTTCCAGAACAGGGTTATCAAATTTGAAATCTTCCTTACAGTTAACATTTGTCTACCTTCACATTGCCAGAGTATGTTTGTGTATGTGTTAATTCATTAATTATGAGCTTATATTTCTAAAGCTCACAGAAGTGACCTAGGGTATGTGTTCAGTGTGGGGAATGCCAAAGCTTATAGAAGAAGAAGGACGTATTTCCCCATGTACCATAGAAGTAGCCATTAGCACTGTTTCAGTATCTGTCCTTCTGTCATAGAGCTGTGCATTGGGAGTGAAAAGTGAACCACAACTGAGTGCATGATGTTAAGCTGCCACGTTGGAAAAGAGGACGGAAGCTGGAATTAATCTCCATAGCACTTTACTTACTACCCACAGTATTTCTGTCTCAACATGTGACCAGCATAAGATTAAAGTGAGGTATTTTGCATAGGCTGTTTAGTTCTCAGACATCTCAATTATTACCAGTCAGGTTTCACATGCTTAGCGGTCACACAGAACAGGGACTCATGAAACAATCCAGTTTTAAATCTTTCTGTCAGTCACACAGACAGTAGGCTCGTGTGTCCGTTCATAATCTTTGGCTTACAGTAATAGAACGAATTAGTCTGGGTTCTCTAGAGGAACAGAACCAAAACAGCATGAATATATATGGAAGGATATTGATTCAGTTGGCTTACATGAGGCCCCTATGTACTTCAACAATGGCTGACTTCACACTCAAGAGGCTGAGAACCCAGTAGCCACCCAGTGCACAAGACCAGATGTCTCAGTGGTCCCCTTTAGTCTGGAACTAAAGGCTTGGGGGATTCCTGAAGAGCCAGTGGTCTTCAGTCCACTATGGAAGGCCAAGAGGCTGGGTCCTAACATCAGTGAAGAAAGGTGGCAGCGGCCACATGGTGCCCACAGGGTAGAGGACCTTACAAGAACAACTTGAAGGCAAAAGGCAAACTCTTTTCTTTCTCAGGCTTCCTCTCTCAACTGAGCTGCCACCAGAAGGTCCCTCCACATTTAGGGCGTCTTCCCACTTCAATTAAACTGATCAAGAAAATCCCTAATAGGTGTGCTGAACTGCCTGTCTGTTAGTGGATTCCACATCTGGCTAAGTTAACCACCAAGATTAACCACCACAGGTGGCTATAACAATGTGTCTGTGATCACAGCTTTTAGGAGGGAGACAAGGAAGAAGCTATTTTGAGCCTGGGAAAAATGAAAGAAAGGGAGGAGGGTGAGGGAAGGAGAGAAGAAGGGAAAAGGAAAAGGGAAAGAGGAAGAAAGAACCAAGGAAGCCTTAATCAGTGTAGATAATCCCAAGGCTTAACCAACATCCAATAACCTGCCCAAGTTGCTGTCTGCATTTTCTCCAGTTTCCCCATGGTTTCAAAATAGTTTCTGTGAAGCCGGGCGTTGGTGGCGCACGCCTTTAATCCCAGCACTCGGGAGGCAGAGGCAGGCAGATCTCTGTGAGTTCGAGGCCAGCCTGGGCTACCAAGTGAGCTCCAGGAAAGGCGCAAAGCTACACAGAGAAACCTTGTCTCGAAAAACCAAAAAAAAAAAAAAAAAAAAATAGTTTCTGTGTGTCCAAGTAGTGCAAGTTCCTACCCCTACTTCCAAAGACAGGAAGCAGAAGGATGGCTGAGAAAGTGAAACAGAGATCTTCCTTTACTCGTGGAGTGGAAGGAGAAAGAAGGAGGAGGAGGAGGAGGAAGAGGAGGAGGAGGAGGAGGAGGAGGAGGGAGAAGGGGAGGAGGAGGAGGAGAAGGAGGAGGAGGAAGAGGAGGATATGGAAAGAAAAAGCCTTTCCCAGAAGTCCCTCTTTATCTCCTTGCCAGAACAGATTCTGTGGAAGGAAGGTCACAGTAGCAGCTGGGTGGACTCAGCACATGACCTATGACACTTCCTCCAATGCTGTGTAAGAAAATGTGTCTCGTTGCCTCTGTAGGAATACCAGGCACTATTGGATTCTCCAGCAAATACGTGCTGTCTACACTCTTATAAATATCACATTAATTTTATCTAGCAGTGAAGTAATTTACCCAGATTATAAAAAAGAGGTTGAGCCGTGAACCATCCTACAGTGCAAACTGGCCACTTTTTTTACCCTCAAGTGCAACCCATCTGACATGGAAAAACAAAAAAACAAAAACAAAAAAAAGCAAAAACAGTTCATGAAAATTGAAAGGGTAATTAAAGAGCCTCAAAGCAGTGTCCTCTCAAAGGTTGAGAGGAAGCAGTATGTGAGGGGATGACCCCCAAACCTTAGAGTTCAGATTATTTATTAATTTGTGTCCCATACATGTGGGTTTGTGTGTGTCCAATTCGAAAGTTTGGACATTTATATCCTTCCCAATATAAGCTCTGGTTTTTGTAAAAGCTCACAGGCACCCTGGCCAAGCCTGAAAGGCAGATCTTAGAACTGAATGATCTACCTGTAAACCAGCAGTTCTCAACCTGTGGGTCAAAACCCTTATTCTGCATACATTAAGATTCATAACAGTAGCAAAATTACAGTTATAAAGTAGCAACAAAATAATTTTATGGGGGGGGGGTGGTCACCACAACATGAGGAACTGCATTGAAGGGTCACAGCATTAGAAAGGTTGAGAACCACTGCTGTAAAGTGTGAGAACAGCAGATATTCTTAAAGAGACAGTAAAAATATTGACAGCATGCTGATTCCTAGGCCTCGAAGCATTTTAATGCCCATCATCCCTTGTGATTTGAAAAGAAAATACACTAAATCTCTAAATTTGTTTAGCAATTTTAAGGTTCAGAAAAGTACAGCAAGTGGGTCAAGATCACACTTATGGGCTAGGATGAATTATTAAAAGTCAGAAGTAGGGACTACACCACTGCTCCTGACTTTTATGTGGGTACTGAGGATGCAAACTTGGGACCTCAAACTTACATAGTGAGTACTTTATCCACTGAGCCATCTCCCCAACCCACTTTTTCCATGTTTCTTATTCCAAAGGAAAAAATTGACAAAGGAAAAGGAAATGGTGATGTTATGACTTACACTCTGAATGTGACTGATATCACAAAATCTTATGTTCCGTGCTCTATCTCATTTGTGGTAACCACATTCCTCCCTGCAGAGGGAGCAGGAGATGCTCACAGTGATGTTTGTAAAGAAGGCCAGTCACTGGGGATAAAAGTGAAGAAAAAGGCTTCTTGGGCCTCCCCACTTGGTGATCACTGAGGCCAGCCGGAAGCATCCTCCCCTTTCCTCCACAGCCCTATGATATTACTGTTTCTCCAAGGACAATGATGTTTATTTGCCAGTATTAAGAAATGGCCATAGCGTGGACGTGTAAACGATAAGTGCCCTGATTGGATTATCACACATGTATACATATTTCAAAGTATCTCACTGTCCCCATAAACTTGGACAACTACAAAGTGTCATTTTTAAGGTGGTTTAAGAGTAGTTAAAGTGCTAACTACTACTTGAAACTATTGTTTACAGATTAGCGATGGCCTGACGGTGGGCTCTGGTTGGACTCTGGCCCCCAGCTGCCCCAGACATACAGTTCCTGTTCTTCCTTACTCAAGTCCAGCTGGGAGCTATTTTGCCAACATGTCTCAGTAATCTGTATTTCTGTATGTGATTTCTACTTTTACAGACTCATTTTAAAATAAAATACATTTTTATAAAAACGAAAAAAAAAGAGCACATCTTCTGAGCTCAACAGCCAGATTTAAATCCTACCTTGTATATTTTCTACCAAAGTCATTTTTGCCAAACCTTCCCCATCCTTATTTGTAAAATGGGGTGATAGAAGTAATGAGGATTAAATTAGACTAATGTGCTCACAAATACAGTAAACGCATGACACACTAATCAGTAAATTTATATCATTGCTATTATTTCTCTACTCTTTTTATTAGATGTCATGTCATATGTATACACCTTCAAATTCAGATATCTGTATGTTCATAATACAGTCGACTTCACTTGGTCCTCTCCCTTTTCACCAAAAGAAATAGACTCAGAGGGGTTACTACTTCCCAAAGTATTACAGTTTATTGCTTACCAATTCAAGTCCTTTGCGTCTGAAAGAGTTCCTGCCAGCATGGTCTCAAGACTGCGATGCAGAAAAGCAGTGGCAAGGGGCCCTCTCATGTTCCAGAGATGGACTTTCGCTAGGACCCAGTTTGGTCTTGAGGTACCAGGTCCTCTGGACCTAGGATTAATATCTACTACCAAGTATCAGAGTAAGAATTTCCAGGGTCCAGAGTACTCGACCACAATTTCTTTTTCAAATGTTAAGCATTTTTAAGAGAAAGGAAAGTACCACAATATAATGAGACTCAGAAAATTGTGGGCCTAAATGTGCCAATCAAACAGAGCAGGTGGCTGACTCTCAGGTAGCTCCCATTTCTGTATCCATGAAGCACAGTGTCCTACTTTCTGTCTACTGCTGTGAGAAAACACTGTAACCAAAAGCAACTTGAGGAAGAAATGGTTTGTTTAGCTTACACAGTCCATCACTGAGGAAGTCAAGGTAGGGTCTCACTCAGGAGCTTGACAGAAACCATAGAGGATTGTTTAGTTGCTGGCTTGCTTACTGGTTCACTCCCATGTTTATGCTCAGATAACTTTCTTATGCAGCCCAGGACCACCTGCCCAGGGAATGGTGCCACCCATCGTAGGCTGGGCCCTTCCACATCAATTCAGACCATCAAAACAATGCCCCACATATGTATCCACAGAACAACCAGGTACAGGCAAGTACTCAATTGAGACTCTTTTCAGGTGATTCTGAGCTATGTCAAGTTGACAGTTAATACTAACTAGGAAACAGTAAACAATGCAGGAACTTCTATCCCCTTATAATGTCAGATGGCAGCTGGGAGATCGATGATCCACGAGTATTTGTTCTTTTCTCCCCAATGGCTGAATTTGGGCAGAAAACCTGATGGTGAATTGGAGACTGAGTAAGTCAGTAAGAAGAGGGCATGAAGAGGAGCCAAGCCTGGAAGGAAAGCCTCCAAGGAGTCTCCTAAGTGACACAATGGCAACCTAACAACACATAGTCATCACTTCCTTGTTCACAAACTGTAAACCTGGGATGTCCATCCTTACCCCAATAGCTCTTCAAGGAAGCATGTAAAATAGCACTATTTCACTTTTTAGCCACCTGTTCTCAGTCATTTGGAGTTCACTTACAATTGACTGATTAATTAGAAAAGTCTTATGGTATAAACATAAAACACTGGTTTCAAACAGGGAAACAACTGATATAAAGCAACCAACTTGGAAATAGTGCAACTACACGTTTCAGAAATTCCAGTCTCTTTACACACACAATGGTAGTTAGCAGTTCTTGGTGATATTGAGGTGGAACAAATTGTTCCAAACCTAGAAACAAAAAGCAACATAAATTCTATTTGATTGTCATTTTGTTGGTCCAGAATTTGGAATGAGCCTGGGAACTCCTGCTTATCCCACATAGGTTGGGGCAGGTGGCAGTGAGATTCATCAGTGTTGGATGTCCAAGACAACCACTCATAGGCCCACAAGATGGGAGCTCCTATGAGGATACTAGCTTTTCTGGCAAGTCAACCTCAGGACAGTTGGACCTCCTTACATGGTGCCTTCCTTCCTCTAGATTAATCAAAATAGACAGCCTTTCACTGCCCTGTTTTGCCAGTCAGGTTCTCTCTCTCTCTCTCTCTCTCTCTCTCTCTCTCTCTCTCTCTCTCTCTCTCTCTCTCTCTTTCTGGAGCTGAGACCAAACCCAGGGCCTTGCACTTGCTAGGCAAGTGCTCTATCACTGAGCTAAATCCTCAGCCCCAAGTGGCATCTCTTATGCCATGCTGGGTAGGTAGTTACTCTAGTCAAGAGCAAGGACATGGGTCCTACCTCTCAATGGAGGGAAATAAAAGCCATGAAGAGATTGTATATTTAATAATAACATTTACACCTTGGTGCTACTGAGATTTTTTTTCCCCACAACAGGATAAGCTGGTGATCTTAACAACTGAAAAGATGCCTAACATCAGAAGGGAACTTGGGTGTGTGGTGTTACTCCTACCCACAGCTTAAAACCCTGGTCATTTGAATCCAGGCTAGCACCTCATTGGATGCCATTGGTTGCTTAGATGAAATTACAAGGCTCCTCCTCTGGTCTGTAAGACACGCTGACATCTTGCTTTCCTCCCCGGCACTGGGCAAACGTCCCTGAATGGTGAGAGTCTATCTAAATGGGCAGAGATATTGATTTACTTTTCTACCTTTTTTGAAAGCTCCTTGTTTACCAAGTGCTGAGCAAACATCAGGCAAATGGTGAACTGCACTGAAATAGATCAAGTGAAGAGAAGCACAGGCAGTTCTGGCTTTCTGAACACGGAGCTGGCTAAGCATCAAGCGCACACACACACACACACACACACACACACACACACACACACACACACGATTGCAAAGTGCTCAATTTGTTCAAACATCATTATTTGCCAATTGATAGTGCAGCTGGCCCAGATGGTACTGGGTAGCACTGTAGAAAATGTTTCCAATCAATCTACACAACTGAAACTTGAGCTCTGTCTGAAGAGAGCTGACTGAAGGCTGGGATGAACTGAGTGTCCATGTCATGGTAGGGCCACATCTCCCAGGATAGAGTATGCAGCCGGGTGTTTAAGGACAAAATTGATTGTGCCTTTAGCAAATGGAAAAACAAAGGTGTTAGTATGCCTCAGTGGTGATTGATAAGCAGGGGTTTATAGATTTCTAGGTGTCTTTGATATAGAGGATATTTAAGAATTGGTTTATCTGGGCATAGTAATATATACCTATAATCCCAGCGCTTAGGAAATTGAGGAAAGTAGATCTCAAATTCAAGGGCAGTGTGGCCAACTTAACAAGCCTGTGTCTCAAAGAAACAAAAACCAAAGACAGGAAACCACTTGTCAACACTGTGTTGCTGCTAACACTCAAGAAACAGAGGTGTTGTTTGCTCAGAATAAAAGCCAGAGGTTCCCTCAGATAGCCAAACGGAAGCATACTGATGCCACCTGTAACTACACCTTACAAGAAAGCCACTGATAGGATGTGAAGTAGAGGCCCAGAGCTCAGGTTGGCTCACTTCCAATACACAGCCCAGAGGGTCAATATGATCCCTGAGACCAGCCAGGGAGAATCCCCAGAGGAGAAAGCTTTTAGTAATTTTGTCCAATTTTCTGATTTAAGTGGGCTGCTGATATTAGCAGAATCCAAGCAAAAGTATAGTAGGACATTCTGGGGTTTGGTGCTAGATCTTTGTAACATCCTTGAGGAAATTGCTTCAGTGGAACAAGTTTGCCAAGGTCTGTCTTCAGAACACAGTTTCAGCAGTCGTTTTGAAGGACAGTCACTTCACCCTCACCTGTAACTCAAAAGAGGATGCACTTTTTCATTAAAAACCAAAATTCAAAGATGGCTTTCCTACCCAATGGTTTCACCTCTACAATCAATCAAGTGCTTAATCATTGGAGGAAGAGGAGGGAAAGGTCTAAGTGCCCTCACCTGGACCTGGCATGGACAGGCAAGCATAGGACACAGCCCAGTCATTCTCACACGTCCCTCTGGAGTGGTCCCGCTGGATTTTGACTCTTTCTTCTAAGAAGAAAGTTGATTCTTTTCTGTTGTTGTTGCCAGTTTTGTTTTAAGGAGGATATTTTTGCTTGTTCTGGTGAGATCATTTCAGGAGAATAACAATTCTAAGAAAACTCTCTTTACTATATATTTCTCTTAAAATCCAACAAATACTGCCATACATCGCTTCCCAATTTTCTCGTTGTGTGAGCACCAGTGTTTGTACACAGACTAATATGAATATTAAAATACTGTAATTTTATGGAACCATAGTCATTTCTGTAGTCTACTTTTGGTAATCTGACATGACTATATTGTTGACCTCCTACATCACACACACTTGGCACTCCTGAACTCAGAAACCAGGAGAAAGAAGGCTCCTTCCCAGGAAAAAGGCCAGTACTAGGGACAAATCCTATATCTACAAGGACTACAGGAGAAACTGAGAGGGTAAACCCACCTCATTCAAAGGATGATTGACAGGTGCTGCTTGCTGTGACCCAAAGGGGAAACGAACTCCAAACTCTAGTATGACAGGTGTATCCTAATCAATGGCTGAGCTGAGCAAATCATGCCTTCTCCAACTTCAAACATTGCTCCAAGAAAGGACTTGAGAGTGATGTGGTCTCATGACATCATCTTGCTTTCAATGCAGTTCTGCTAGGCCCATCAAGACAGGCCTCCATTTCTTCATTAAGAACATCATACCATTCTAGGAAGAGACACTTTAACGATTAGTATAATAGGACCCTTGGCTTCTTGGGAATACCCAGTACTTGCTAAATTCCATAAAACAACTGGAAAAGGGGATAGGATTTCAGTGCAAAATGAAACTTGATGCTTCCTTTTAAAATGCTAATGAGGGCTGGCATTGGTGGTACACACCTTTAATCCCAGTACTCAGAAGGCAGAGTAGGTGGATCTCTGTGAGTTTGAGGCCAGCCTGATCTACAGAGGAAGTTCCAGGACAACCAGGGTGCTTACACAGAGAAATCTAAAAAAAAAAAAAAAAAAAAGACAAACAAATAAATGCTGGTGAGGTACACACAGGCTGGTGGCTTTCATTTGTTTATTTAACCATAGGATAAACTTCAGATGTAGAAGTGGGAGCAGGTGAACAGAAACCGTGCTCTATAGAGAATAATAGTAGGCTTTGTCATATATGGGAGACATGGTAGTGTGGAGGGACTCTCCTATAGCCCTGGCCCTAAATATTCATTTCCTCATCTTTCTGAAAACTATTTTTTCAAACTTGATTTGATTTTCCCTTGAGGAACTTACAATTTAATAACCATACAGCAGCAAGGCGCAGGAAAGTGATTGTTTCGGTCAACCTGTTTGCAAGGGGACAGTTTTTCCTCAAAACTAGTTCTGACTGTCATCTGGAAATGTAGCAAGTATCCCAGGGTGGGGAAGGTGTGAAGAATGGTGCACTGGGTCATTCAGATGTGAGTGAATGTGCTCTCGGCAAGAACCAAGTTTGTCCATGTGAGGTCTCAATAGAGCGACCCCCCCCCCCTTTGTAGACTATTTGGGAAGAAGCAATAAGGAGTGAAGGGACAAGCAGTAATCTGGTGTCATGAAACCCAGGCTAAGGTAGTGCTACATCCTATGGGGGGAAAAAAGTGCTTGGGACTCTAAGAATTCAAAACTGAGACATTTAAAATATGGAAAATAGCTTCCCTTCCTGGCCTGGAAAATCCATTTCTGTAGAGAAGAATGAGCCGAGCAGCAAATGCACAGAGCAAGGACAGCACTGTTTCCTGTGGATTCAGACAGCACTGTTCCCATAGATCCAGACAGCACTGTTCCCATAGATCCAGACAGCACTGTTCCCCACAGATCCAGACAGCACTCATCCCTGTAGATCCAGACAGCACTGTCCTCTGTAGATCTGCATTTAATTAATTAACTAATTAATTAATTAAATATTTCTGTGCAATCTCCAAATTTCTGACCCATGGAATCCATATGATGAAATATTGGCATTAAGCCAAATGCTGGGTCAATTTATTATGCAGCAATAGTAGTAGGTGGACGTAATTGTTGACCTTGAATGATTTACTAATTGCTTTTTGCCACTTAGTGATGGAACCTAATTTTGTATTTCACTCCCTCTCCATTAACATGTTTCCTTTTCTCTGCTCAGATGCTTCTGGGATTCTGTCTCTATCTCTTCATGCAAATATTCCCTGGAATATTGATTCCCACGCCCTTTATCTTTCTTGGAATGTGTTGAGCCTTTCAGTCTACATACACAGGTGTTTTGTTCTGTGTCTTTTTCAGTGCTTTGTCTGTTTGTTTTCCTAGAACATTGTTAGAATTATTCTTAAGTTGAGGAGTGGCTCCCCACCAGTAAATTTGAAGAGTTCAAACCATTCCCTCTACTGCTTAGCTCTTGCTACCTCAGATCCAAGGACAATCAATAAGAGTCAAGTAGCTTCTAACTATGGGTAGATTAAGGACTCAGTTTATTCTAGGTGATAGTAAATACTAACAATGGACATGACTTCAGTGATAGTTTGGGTCTTAAAACCTAAGGCTCAGCATTAGTTTCCATAGCATCCATGACACTTAGCCATGCTTGGTTGTCTGTGGTGTAGCACACAACTCCTCTCAGCCTCAGAAATTGATGGTTCTTTAACTGTAAATCCCCCCAGAAAAATGTCTACCTGAAACAGCAGCACCCATAAACACAAATAAACAATCACCTCTCTGTGGAAGCCCACAAAGGTTTCCTAGTGAGATCTGAGCTTGCTTTACCCAGCAGAGCTGCATTAGAGGATTGCTTGACCATGTGCATGGTTTCTAGGTGACTGGAAGGGTCTACACTTGGCTGAACTAGGGGGAGGTCTTTTGCTCCACCCCTTGGCATTTCTATAAATAGTCCTTTAGAAGAGACAAAAGGAGCCAATGGATAAGGATCCAGACCCTCCAGAGGCTATGCTGTGTTTCTATCTGTTTCTCTCCCCTCTATCCTTCTATCTAAATCTCTTATCCCTCACTCCTCAAGAGTACCTTAGGGTAAAATGTGGGAGCTGGTTTCCAAGCTGGCCTCCCACAAATGGTGCTAGGAACAGGGACAAGGGACTTGGTGAAAGAAGTGTCAGGGGGGCATCATTGGTATAAGGAGGCATGCCTGAAAAGGAATTAAAATATAAAGGTAATGGTATTTTATTCTCAGGAGTGAAAGTTATGTGGCAGAATGCCAAAGTTGAAAAGTGGGGCTGCAGCATATATTTTGTTCTATCTAGGTTTCTTTATTTCTCTCTGTCTCTTAATTTCTATCTATAAAAATTAAGAAAAAAAAGTAAGGTAGAATATAGGAATATAGTGTAAGAAGACATTTAGAATAAGAGTAGAATTAGGGATATTGGGTAAAAAGAAACTTAGGGTAAGGTAGAATAAGATAAGCAACAAGACAGAGGACTATGTTCCTTGATTTCCAACTATGGGACTATGAATGCAAATTCCTGAGAAGAATCAGAGTCATGAAAAAATACTATGAAAAAAAATGTGCAGAAAAGGATTCCTATGGAAGCTTTTGGCCTGTGGATAGCTTAGATCTAAGCCCTGAGCTACAGGGAAAGAATTTTCCCTCAAGCAGATGGGGGTGAAATAAAACTCTTTACTCTGCTGGCATTGCCACTGTATGAAAACATCGTACCATCAGAATTGATTTCCTCTTGGCCATGAAGCCAAGTTTAGGGAACAGAAGTCTTGGGAAAAACCTAGTAATCTTTCTCTTTTAAAAGTGAAAGTTTTTCAGATCTTTCATTCTCCGATCTCTTTTCTTCCTGTAAGGGCAAAATTAGATTCACCTAGAAATAACATCTATCAGTATGGGAAAATCATCTATAATTGCTCTAAAAAAAAGAATCTTGGAATATGGCAAATCCTCTTTGCTAGTCCTGTCTCTCCTTCAAGCCAGTAAAAATAGCAGCCAGAATCTCCTACAGCCAGAGCCTATGCCTGAGAAAGTGCAGGCAGAAAGCCAAGCAGGGGTAGCATCCCCCAAGGTGGAGCCATGGCAAAGGCAGTGCAGGACCCAGGGAGGGGCTGCTGATGTGGAAGAAGTTAGGAGAGAAACTGAGCCTCAGCTAAGGCATCAGGGGAGGGGACAAGTGGGGGCAAGCAGAGGATCTATCCTAGAAAAAATGATCTTACTGAAAAAGCTTTATTTCAAGTACTTTCATTTTCTTTCACTGACCCAGAAAGATGGGGGAGCAAGCCCCTAGGAGTTTTTGCTTCTGGGACCAAAGCACCTGTCCAAATGTGTTTGGGCAGATAGACATGACCCACTCTGGGAAAAGTGTCAGGTGAAGGAAATACACCTATCAATGCCAGCTCAGGGAGAACAAAAATCTCCCATGTTAAAAGAGCAAAATCTTGGCTCAAAAACCTCCTGTGGTAAAAGCAAAAGCTTGAATACAGACAGTGTGAATTGAAGTTTTCTCTTAGACCCAGAAAGGCAGCATGGGAAATGTAGTTTGTTCATAATAGCATGATGATATAGAGAAAGACAGTTTGGGAAATGTAGTCTGTAAAAGAGATACCAGTACTGCACTGCCCAAAAACTCTTTTTTTTAAGCTCAAGATGCTATTTTTTTCACAAGCTTTGTTAGCTTGCCTCCAGGGAATGAGAAACAGGCAAAAAGCTTGCTCATCAGGTGGGAATTATTTGCTATGAAAAAGCAAGATGGTGAATTGAACATAAAACAGGCATGCCTTATAATCCTCAAGGACAATGGCAATCTTAAGACACAGCTTTAAAAAATTAGGAAGGGGGAAACTGTACCTTCAGAAGCCCGCTGGCTGCCTGAGTTTGGTACAATGTGTGGAACAGAGAAATGTCAGCTCCAGAAGAACTGGAGTAACTTTCAGAATGATATTAAAGCTGACCACTAACTGAACTTTCAGAAATAAAGCAGTGTTGAGTTCACTTATAATTTTTACTATGGTAACTCAGGATTTGCATACTCTCTGTCTTTTTGAAAGAAAATAAGTTAGTTCTGTTAGGAGATTCTTTCTGGATGTTTGCTAATAAAGTTTCTTCTTGAATATAAGTTTGGTAAGTAGTTCTAAGAAATCTCTTCTAGATATGTGCTAAAGTTTGTAAAATAGTCCTATAGAGTTATTTTTTGAATATAAGTTTGTAAAAAGTGTAAATGTTGAATGTAAGTTTAAATGTTGAATGTAAGTTTGTAAAAAGTGTAAATTTTAAATGTAAGCTTATACTAGAATTGTTTTTATTACTCCATCAATATCTGTCTAGTCCAGACAAATTAGACAACATTAATTTTTAAAGGATAACCAACTCAATCACATTAGAAGCATCTTGAAGTTTTTATTGTTCTTTTACCTTCATATATATTTGAATATTTTTATGATAGCTTAAAATATAATTTTATGATCTCAGTAGCCCCTGGAACACTTAAGTGAAGGTGTCGTAATTAGGGGAGCTTTTCTGCCTTCTTTCTAAAAGTTTCCACTCTTCTGTTTCTGTTTAGAAATGGGTAGGCCTCCCACAAAGGGGTAGACCTCCCACAATCAAGTTAGTTTGTAATACTGGTATAGATGAGCTACCTAAACAACTAAAAGTGTTTTTATAATTAGCACTGTTTTTTGTTTACTTGAGTGGATACTTTGAAATGCTTTGAAATGACTATTTTCTCCTGGGAATCAAAATAGTCTCTCAAAAATTTTATTGAACATCTGTTAGGAGAGAATTTTGATCCAGGAAAAGGGCTTGGTGCAGGTAAGACTGCTGCAATCACCTTAGACTCATTCCAATAAGGATATTCCATCTTTATTATCCTCTACTCCTTTACTGGGAAGTGTGACAGCTATAGAGATCACTGTGGATGTTTGCAAGTTCTTAGTAGGAACCTGGGTTAGAGCTGAGTTAAGCTCTGTACCCCCTCTTGCCAGAGGCTGGTGGCCAAAGATGGGCAACTTTCTTCATGATAACTTCCTGAATGTATGTATGTATGTAAAATTAATCAAGAAGGATGACCTAAGACAGGCACAGTCTATCTGAGGAGCTTGGGGGCCCTTTTTTATATCAAGAAGGGGGAATTGTGGAGGCCCACAATGGTTTCCTAGTGAGATCTGAGCTTTCTTTACCCAGCAGAGCTGCATTAGGGGATTGTTTGATCATGTCTATGGTTTCTAGATGATTGTAAGGGTCTACACTTGGTTGAGCTAGAGGGAAGTCTTTTGCTCCACCCATTGGCAATCCTATAAATAGCCCTTTAGAAGAGACAGGACAGGCCAATGGATAAAGATCCAGGCCTCCTGAGGCTGTCCTGTGTTTCTGTTTCTCTCCCCTCTATCCTTCTATCTAAATCTCTTATCCCTCACTCCTCAAGAGTACCCTAGAGTAAAATGTGGGAGCCAGTCTCCCTCCTGGACTCCCACACCTCTCCCAGCTCCCCCTCCTAAGGCTTTTTGTCATGGAAGCATTCTTCAGTTCCTGTTTGTTAAGAGAAAAAAATTCAGAAAAGAGAAGTTTAAGTGAAATTTTATTTAGCAAAGCTAAGCAAAGCAAACAGCCCAAAAGAGAGATGGAGTGGACTGCTCCAAAAGAGAAACAACCCAGTAGGTTCTGTGTTGTGCACTACAAAGTCTCTAATGAATATTTATGAGATAGATGACCTTGTTTTCCTCCCAATCATGGTGGACTAGATCTCTCTTTTGGAGTATTTCTTCACAATGATCTCCACCAAAGAGGGGGTGTCAAAACCACAGGTAGTTAAAGTGAGTTCTTTTGAGTTCTTTTGAGCATGCAGCCCTTTCATTAGTGCATATATGTCAGGGAATGCCCTAGAGCAGTGGTTCTCAACTTTCCTAATGCTGCAATCTTTTAATACAATTCCTCATGTATTGAATACCCAGGGATCCCAGGGATTTCATTACATCCAGCGTGGGATATCTGAGGGGAAAAAATTGACATACACTATGCTTTTATGTCTGTTAACTTTATTCCTCTAAGACAAAATTCTATCAATACAGCTATAGCTCCATCAGGCATTCAGGGCAGGAATTACTCTAGACAAGCCAAGCTCTTTATCCATCTACTTTATTTCTCTGATCTGAAATCCTGTCTACATAGCTTCAGTTCCATCCGGTTTCCTCTCATAGTCCTGCTAACGAATAAGCTCTTATGCTTCCAGCCTCATCTTCGTCCTCTGTATCCTCGTTCTCCATCTCTACTACTCTCTACTCCTGGCACTAATGGACTCTACAAGAGTTCTGCATTACTGCCTACAAAGCCTCTGCCTTCCTCTCTTCTCTCTGGCCAAGCCATTCTGTCTGCTCTACAGAAAATGTCTGCCCTTTCTATCCCTGGCCACTCAGTTCTCTGCCTCCTCAGGAATGTTGTTCTACCTTCCACCTTGATATGTAAAAACCTCTTTTGTTCTCAGTCAATTGCTCTGGAGAGCTGCTAGGCCCTGAGGCAGGGGGATGGTCTGAGCTTCATTTGCACAAAAAGCAAAGCTATGTGTCTCCAGCCAGCTTGTCTCCTAGGCTCAGGGGGAGTTAGCTACCTAGAAGTTCAGCAGGTCTGGAAATATTTGGGCATACAAGAATTTCATAGTAGAAGACAGCTGAGATATTAAGAGCTGGATAGCACCAAATATTCATAATAAATGACTTGCCTTTTGACAGATCCTTGGCTGTCAAAGTATAGCTTTAACACACAGCTGAATCTCTATAACATATTCTTGTGGCTTGCCACACTCATGTCATGGTGACCTCCAATTATTTATTTCATTGCTACTTCATAACTGTAACTTTGCCACTGTTACGAATTGTAATGTAAATATCTGATATGCTGGGTATCTGATATGCAATCCCCGTGAAAGAGTGGTTTGTGTGACCCACAGGTTGAGAACCACTGCCCTAAGGGCTTAATTTCTGATACAGCAGGAACCACTAAACTGTGGCTTCAGGGGTGCTTGGTCACAAAGGGCACCCTGACCCCCAGGAGACACAGCTACCAAGATACAGCTGCAGCATCCTCAGTCACTCATATCTAGCTCCCTGCTTACCCAGTGTCATTTCAGTAAGGAGATAAGGAACTCCTGAAGTGAACACAACTCTGCTTGCAAACAGAGTTACTCATGCATCATGCAACTCAGACCACAGCCTACCACTGCCTCCCTGGTGCTGGGATTAAAGGTCTGTGCTAGCACACCAGCTGGAGAGAGAATTTTTACTAAAAAGTCCTCTTCTGTCCAGGACATGGCATCATCAAATGCCTTTGTTCAGCGGCACTGACCTAGCACTAGGCAGCAGTGCCTTCGAATCCTGTTCTGGATGTACCATAGTTTGACCTCTCCAGGAGCTTTCAGCTTGTTTGAACATGCCTCGAGTATTTCTGTAAGAAACTCAAGGGTACTAGGCCAGGGGTCACTAACCATACTCAGGATCACAAATGGCCTGCAGAAGATAGGCTGTACTTACTGAGAAATTTGTCTATGGGTCTTGTTTCTCCTGGTCTCCCATGCAAATGACCCCTTGTCACCTCTCAACACCAGCAAGTACAACATATGTGTTTGTATCTTTGTATTCCTAATCATCCCCCTTTAGCTACTGTTCAGTGGGGGTCAAGTGTGTGCCCATGAGTCCAAGATTAATCCAAGCTGTAAGAACACTTTTTTTTTTCTGATAAATTTGTAGAAAGCACCATCTAGTTCTATCTTACAGGAAGGAAAAAGGGAGTGGAGAGTCAAAAACAAACAACAAACAAACAAACAAACAAACAAAAAAACCTAGAAGAGTGGTCTGTGTACTACTACAGATATCTTGAGTATTAAAGTGTGACTGTCTACACACCCAGCACCAGCAAACTGCATGCACACTTACACACATATGCACACACATGCATACACACAGGTACACACATACATACATATGCACATATGCAAAGTTAATATTATTTAAAAGTTCTTCACACACATTGAAAAAAATGATATTGCTAATATTCCCTGCAAATTAGTTAGCACAGCTCACATCTTACAGTCAGGAGGCAGATCTATTTATTTATGAATTTCCAGTGGCCACCAGGGTATCTGGTACTCAAAAGGCTGCTGGACGCTGTTTGTGGAACCTAATGGGATGCAGCAATTTTAGCAGCTTTGACTCACATAAGACAATAGTGTAACCCACAGCTGTCCCCCAAGAGACTTTACTTTCACCTCCTGCTAGCCATGAAACAGGATTTTCGTTACCATCCCTTAAAATGCAAATCCACACAATAAAGTTTTGAGTGACATGGGTTTGTTAAAACGCACTTTATGGAAGGAAGGAATTAGTTTATATCATGCCAAATAGTTTAATAAAAGTCCCATTAGATTTATGTATTCTCCTCACAAAAATCTCTCTTCAGCCACCAGCTATCAAATCACTGCCACATTTTATGGATCGCCTTGTCTTCCCACATCAAAATATAGTCTAGAATTAGAAGCACTTCATCTCTGACCCCAATTTGCATGTCCTTGAAATCAACACCACAGTCTCTCCAGCATCTGACCAGCCCCACCCTCTGCAGAAGACAGAAGAGCATCCCTCACACAGGCTCAATTTTCAGAAACCCATGAATGTCCCCACCCCAGAAGAATGGGTCACTCCCTGAGTGTGGGGGAGGGAGCTTCTTACGCTCAGAACATGAGATTGCTCTTGGCGCTATTCCAAAGCCAAGTCATTTGTCGCAACAAGGACCCAGGGCTTCCCTGACAAGGCTGTGAGGTGACTCCTCCCCATCCAGCACAAAAGCCAGATCAATAGAAGTCATCTTTTTACAATGCGTATAAGGAAAAGTGTTTAATTACATAAGAAGACCAGATTTATCATTGAGATTTTAGAAGATATAGACAAGAATGAAAATTGAAAAAAATCACCGACTTTAGTTTTGGTTTCTTTCTCCCTTTCTTCAGTTCCGGGGGTTGAATCTAGTTCCTTGCATGTTCTCGGCCCGTGTTCTGTCATACCACTGAGCTATAATCCCAGCCTTTTATTTCCTTTTTTTTTTTTTTTTTTTTTGAGACAGTATGTAAGTTGCCCGGCATAACCTAGAATTCACTCCATAGCCCAAGCAACTCCTGAACTTTCAGTCTTCTTGTCTGGCCCTCCCAAACAGCTTGGACTGCAGGTCCTTGAGAATGGAGAAAAAGGAGACTATGCACCTAGGAATGCATGGAGAAAAAGGAGACCGTGAGTCTAGGAATGCAGGAAATCCAGTGGAGGGATACAAGGCAAAAACAAAAAAGACCTACCCTTGGAGGCCCCAGAAAGAACACAGCCTCAGAAAAACACTTCAGTATTAGACCTCCAACCTCCTGAACTCCAAGGGCGTAAGTTAGTGTTTTAAGCCACGAAATTTGTGGCAGTTGGTTACTGCAGCCACAGACAGCTAAGACACCACAGAATGATATCTGTTTTCTCTGGTCTTCCTTAAAGGACAGACCTAAGCGAATGAATGGTTCCAGGCTTTCCACGAGCACCATGGCAAAGCCGATCCATTATACTCTTCACTTGTTCTGCACCGCCATGCGGGCGCTCATTAACGCCCCCGCCACTGGGCGCTCCCGGTCCATGCAGGAGCGTGTTAAGAATCAATAGCTCTGACCTTTACTCCTTGTTGATGTTCTGTCATCTTGGTCTGCTCAGCTTGATGTGAATTACATTCACCTTATACCGCTGTTAGCTATGCCCTACCATCCGCGACCCACAACCTCAGACACGTGCCAATGGCAGCTTCAACCCACATTTCTGTGCCATTGGCAACTAATAAAATAACAATAGAAGAAAAGAACTGACAAGACCTTGCTGCTGAATAAGATGCTGGCCTTTGAGGGAGACCACCAGCAGCACATGCCCTTGTGGAAGAAAAAGCAGAGGAAGGGCCCCTACCCTTCCCTTGAAGTCTTCATTCCATCTCTTAGTAGGAAAAACTGATGTTCAGTATCTTATTTAAGAAAATGAGGCTACATTTCAGGGTTAGGGAGAAACTTGGTGCCAGAGAAACTCCCAGGAATCCACAAGGATGACCCCAGCTAAGACTCCTAGCAATAGTAGAGAGGGTGCCTGAACTGGCCTTCTCCTGTAATCAGATTGGTGACTGCCTGTCATCATAGAGCCTTCATCCAGTAATTGATGGAAGCAGATGCAGAGATCCACAGCCAAGCACTGGGCCAAGCTCCAGTAGTCCAATTGTCAAGAGGGAGGAGGGAATGTATGAGCAAAGGGGGTCAAGATCATGACAGGGAAACCCACTGAGACAGCTGACCTGAGCTAATGGGAGCTCACAGACTCTAGACTGACAGCTAGGGAGCCTGCATGGGACCAGCGTAGGCCCTCTGCATGGGGGTGACAGTTGTATAGCTTGGTCTGTTTGTGGGACCACTAGCAATGGGATCAGAACCTGTCCCTGGCATATGAGCTGGCTTTTTTGGAACCTATTCCCCATGCAGGGATGTCTCGCCCAGCCTTGATGCAGGGGGAGGAACTTGGTCCTGCCTCAAAGTGATACGCCATGCTTTGTTGACTCCCATGGGAGGCCTTACCCTTTCTGAATGGAAGAGGAGTGGATGGGGGGTTGGGGGGGTGCACTGGGAAAAGAGGAGGGAGGGAAAACTGTGGTTGGTATGTAAAATAAATGAAAAAAATTAATAAAAAAAAAGAAAGAGAGCCCTGCGAAAGAAAGAAAGAAAGAAAGAAAGAAAGAAAGAAAGAAAGAAAGAAAGAAAGAAAGAAAGAGAAAGAAAGAAAGAAGGAAGGAAGGAAGGAAGGAAGGAAGAAAGGAAGGAAGAAAGGGAAGCTAAATTTCCCATAATTCATTTTCTTTCTATAGTGGTCAGTGGTTTTTGTTCATTCTTAGGATGAAACAAAACCCCAACCTCTGTAAGAGCATGTGAATGGTGAGTCTTTCCCACAGTAAACACACCCACACAGAAAGACTGTGTCTAGAGAAGCCAAAAAATCAAAGGATGCTTCCTCCCATGCTTAGTTCTTCCTTCTGTGAGGCGCCCAGTCCAAGCCTGACCCTGTTGTTGATGACAGCACCACTTCTCCCTAGCTCACAGACACTGCCCAAGGCTCTTGAAATGGTCTCTTCCACAAATCCCCATCCCCTCCTTGTGCCGATCTCTAACCTTGCCTTTGAGAAAGCTGTCTAATTAATAAGTTCTGCACAAGCATGAGTAAGTGAGAACACCTGGATGTAGCCTCCTTCCCAGAGGACTTGTTTTCCAAATCATTTAAATAGAGTTGCAATCAATCTGGATAATGAATGTTTCAAATTAAGGCTTAACCCTTCCTGGCTGAATTCAGTTCAGGTGCATGTGCCTGGGGCAGGTGATTCAGGTCACAGGCGGCTGCCTTCATACACATCAGGTCACACCATAGGCTCCATTAGCCTAATCTCTGTCCCTCATTCCTTCTTTTTTGTTTGGTTTTTTGTTTTTTTGAGATAGGGTTTCTCTGTGTAACAGCCCTGGCTGTCCTAGAACTCACTCTGTAGATCAGGCTAGTTTTGAACTCACAGAGATCTGCCTGCCTCTGCCTTTCAAGTTCTGGGATTAAAGGCATGTGCCACCACACCTGGCTCCTCATTCCTTCTTGATGATATAGATTTTGTGGATATATTGTTCAGCATAATTATCTCAGGAACATTTATAGACTGTTTCCCAGTTCTCAGCAAGAGTGTTTCTTCCACCTGATCCTCACCAATAAGCTCAGGAGGTCAGGAATCGCATTATCTCTGGACTATGTATCAGTCAACAGATTTCTATGAAGGGCTCAAGAACAAATACTGCAGGCTCTAAGGCCGTATGGTCTCCTTCGAACACACCCAACTGTGTTATGCAGCATGGAAGCAGCCAGAGAAGACGTGTAAACAAAGAGGACTGACTGGCTTCCAACAAACTCTATTTACAGAAGTAAGTTCAAATCTCTGCTCTAGATGGAAACATGACTCAAAGAATTGGAGGAACCTACCTGAGAATAAGTACAAATATGGAGCTACTATACCAGGTCCTGAGCCCAGGTTTTTCTGATTCTCTATCTAGTGATCAATCACTGAGCCTATAACACAGTCTTTAGCACTCTGGGGAATCATGACTTTGGACAAAAATCCACCATTTTCACCTAGTCATGCCTTAACACTGCAAGCATGGCATCACCTGGACCTAGGATGTCATCCTTCTCATCTGTCAAGAATAGGGGTTTGACAACCCAGACACATGCCACCTAGCATCTTCCATCTCCTAGTTCACCAACAAAACTGGAAGATACAACATTATGGGGCTGTGCGATGCAGTGTTAGAAGCTGTACTCCTGTGTCATGCTAGAGCCATGCATTCTCCATGGACTGCTCCGAGCACCTTCTCAAGGATGCTCTGAGCACCTTCTCAAGGGCCCTGCTGGCCTACCTTCATCTTTCCCTCTCCCTAACACTGGTGTATCCCTGAGGAAGAGGCGCCCTCAGCAGACTCAGATGTGAGAATGCTAGCTGGTCACAGCTAGGGTGGAGGGTTAGCAGAGCCTTTTCCTACATTCTATTTTTCCCATCCTTGTCCTCAGACTTTTCCTCACAGTTATTTTCCCAGGATCCTTCTCCTGTTACACTGGAGTCCTTCTGCACCGTAATGGAAAACAGAAGGGTCTGTGTAAGCTCAAGCAGGCTCTTTGGAGTGATCCATTGTGTGTGTGATCAAAACTTATTATGTTATAGCAGCTTAACTTTTTTAGCCCCTTTTCTACACTCAGCTCTCAGGAGAGTCCCATAGAGAGATCAACATCATTTTGACCAAGGACAACATTTAGGGGCATCTAGCTTCCATGGCCTGCCCCACAGCATACGCCAGTCTAGCCAGCTCTTGCTTAACATTTGGCAGAAACTCTACCCTCTCCTAATATCTTCACTTCCATAAGCCCAGCTCCTAACATGCACCCACAACCCTGGTAATGGGGACAAGAGAGAGTACAAGCTCATGCTAAGCATAATCCACATGTTCCTGCAGACATGGGAGCTGGGATTTTATCCTTCAGTGGCATTCTCATTGTTTCTCTGTGCACTTTGCGCCACTGGAAACCCCTTTCGTTTCCTCTCTAATTGCATTGATTTATGTCATGGCATACCTTGTGCACAGAGCTCCGGATGATGGATAGCAGTTTGCTAATATCTTGTCACTGAGATGCAGTGGCTAGAACTGTGGTCAGAGGCCCAAAGCCATAGTTTGTTCCCTCAATCGATTGCCTTCATTCTTGCAAGACGGGCAGACCTCTCTAAATGAGGCTAACCAATGCTGTGCACTCAGCCATAATTGTGGCTTAACTCCGTGTTCTTTCAAAAGTTAAGCCATGTGATTTGCACATAATTGGGCTCTCCAAAAGTCACACCTGCCTGCTCAAGGAAGAAATTAACAGTCTTGGCCACCTGCTCCCTCCCCTCCCGAATCTGACCTCTCTCAGCCACATCTTCCCTTCCTGACCCTCTCTATTCTCTAAATCTCTTTGGATTTTGACACCCAAGCAGATACTCCTGTAGCCACATTGCCAGGTATTGCATTTTGTGGGTTGCAGTCTTCCTAATCTACAGGAGGGAAGTTTAAGTCACAGAAATTGATAGAAACAAAAGTCAAAGATCACGGTGTTGGCAGGGATGCTTTGGGGAGCCTTGTGGCTGGCTTGGGGGATCTGCTCTTTTTTCTTGGCTTGTAGTCAGCCTTCTCTAGATAACCTTTCAACAGTCTCTCTGTTTGGATGGGTTTCCCCAATTTCTCTTAAATGAACACACCAGTGTTATCTGATTAGACTACAGTCTAATGATTGCATTTTACCTGGGCCCCCTCAAGGGCAAAATCCCAGATATAATCTCATTCTGAGGAACTGGTCATGACTTTAACATTTGGGTTTAGAGATGGACACCAGTCTGTAACAAGTGGTAACTGTGGCTAGTTAGATATCAATATATCCTAAAGAAGTAAGCTATGGTATCCTGCCTCAAGATAAATGGTCCCTGGCCCCACTTCCTTCAGTGTCCCCCAGCTGCTTAAAACTGGAAATTAAAGTTCCCCACCATGCCTCTGCCATCTCCTAGTAGAGAACACTGGCCTTCTCCCTGTCTCTCTGCCACCCACTGCTGTAAGAACATTCCAGAAATGACATACCCTTTCTCTTCCCCAAAAGGATATCAGTGATGGGGCATGTCTTCTGACTCCATCTGTAACCCTGCATCTCATAAAGGTGTGCATTCATGCCACCCCTGGGTGTTCTCACTACAGGGCTGGGTGAGAGACTTGGCACTGTCCTTTTAGTTTGGTTTTAACTTACCAGGAAGAAACAAGCCACCACCCAAAATAAAGGCTAGAAAGTGAATGGTATAAATCAAGAGGGTTTTCATAAATAAGATTTATGTGTTCTTTGGGGGCCTTGCACTGTTCTCATCCCCTATTCTAGTTCTACATTACCTCTATCCCCATCTGGGAGGTGAGCATAGATATCTGTTTATCTGGATAAATGGAGTACATCTGCCTCTCAATCTGAAGGAAGTCCTCTGAGGTCTTCCAAGGTGCTCATTTCCCAGCCATCCTCTTTGGTTGGATTTGATTTCAGTTCTTAGCCTTTGTTTTGTCAGATATGGTCAAGAGAGAATAGGCAAGGACTGAAAGACACAGTTGCCCTCGTGAATCACCCAGAAAACAACAAAGCAGTGAGTAAGCCTCCGGTCTCACTCCAGCCCTCTGGTATCTGGTTTGAGCCTTTGGATATCACCAAATTCCAAGACTGTGCAACCAGAGCTGGGGACCTTTGCTGCATAACTAAAGACAAGACAAGCGACATAGCAACAAAGGAGCTTGGCTACTCAGAGGGTTTCCACCCAGGACAGGAAGCACAGGACTCAGGATTTCACAAAGGACCCACGTTCCTCTGTGGTTTCCAGACTACAAGGTCTCTGAGATCCACACATTTCTGAAGTTCTCACACTATTATGCACTCTTATTGGGAGTGCCATTTGACACAAACCTTCTGGACAGCACTTAGCAATAATTGCCTTACAAAAATTTAAAAATCACCTATTCATTGACTAAGTGTTGAAAGACTTCACCAGCATGTGTGAGCATGCCAAGTATACACTCTGTGTATGAGGATATTCAGCATGGCATTGTGCAAACTGATCGCACAACAACCTTGTTGGTTTGAAAAAGTTCAGGACACACTGCCAGGGAGGCAAAGCATGAGGAAGAGTAAAGAATGGAAATAACTGCACATCTCAAGATGATCTTGTCCACGGTGAAGCCATTTTAATTTTTGTTCCTCCAGGTATGGGAGGATAGGGCTTCATTATATCTTTCAGGACACAATTCAACCCATAACAACTGGAAGTAACATAATTCTTTACAGTACATAAATGACAGTATAACACAGTCAATGTCATGACTAACAAATCCAAGTCCAAGTTAAAGCAAAAGTCATTTATTCAGGGATGTTTTAAGGAGACATAGGGTCCTTTGGCTACTGGATAATATTCTGAGGGAAGGAGAAAATGGTAGGTTTTTGTTATTGTTTGTTATTTGTTATTATCAGAGTTTTGTTTTATTTTTTAAATCTGGGGCATGAGTGTGTGTGTGTGTGTGTGTGTGTGTGTGTGTGTGTGTGTGTGTGTGTCCACATACTTGTGGGTACCCACAGAGGCCAGAAGAGGGTATTGGATTCCCTGGAACTGGAGTTGCAGATGGTTGGGAGCTGCTCACTTGGGAGCTAGGAACTGAACTTGGGTCCTGTGGAAGGACAGCAAGTGCTCTTAACCACAGAGCCATCTCTCCAATCAAAGGGTAGAGTTTTAAAGAGCACAATCCACAAGCATGCAAGTAATTGTGTACACATTATGACTGATGGAAGCACATGGTCAGATTTGGAGCCCAAATGTCTGCTGGAGATTGCTGTTTAGCTGCAAATCCTGCAAGAGTAAGTGATGGCCCAGGATATTGTGGTCCCTGCGGTTTGAGCTGAGATATGCATCTGCTCCTTCAGTGACTTCCCTGACTTATTCTGGTGGCTCAGAACCAAAGTGCCAGCCACCATCTTATGTCCTAAGTTCACAGCATGATTGACAAGCCCCAGTACCTAAAATAACCTGGACGAGTGTGTTTTAGCTTCTTTTCTTGCATTCACTTTAAGCCAAAACCTTTCTTAGCCTGTCAGAGGCAGGTGTCTCTTTTACTCCCCTTCCTCCTGGCTCCTCCCGCCCAGAACATTCCATGCTAATTAACAGCTGTTTAATTATCAGCCCAGCAGGGAAGCGATCATAGCCCAGTCCTTAACCAGTTATTTCCCCACTTAAGCTGTCCCAGATTTCTGGAAGGCTGACTGTGCTAAATGCCTTAGGGAAAAGCAGAGTGGCTTCATGGAAAGTTCAGGGCATTTGGAATCAATCCATCAACCTGAGTGACTCTGCCACCTTTTACACTGTTGGGCATAGCTTCTGAACCTCCATTTGGTCAGTTGTAACAATACTCCCCAGTTTTATTGGAAAGGTGAAGGATAGGGAACATACCTTGTCAACCATAAAATAGTAAGTAAACGTGTTGGGTTACTTCCTGTTCTGTCATTGGACTGTCCTTACTGACGCACTGTAGGCACACAAAAAACATCTGTTGACTGAGAAATACTCAGTTGAGAACCAGAAGAAGTAGGGGGTGGATGGAGTTATTTGTGTCCCATATGTGCATAACAAAATAAGGTGTAAAACTTGAGTCAGAACTGTGGGGTACCTGTCAGTCCCCTTTCTTTTTAAGAAGGAGTCACAAGCACTCCTGCTTTCCCTTGTTTTTGCTTGGACATTTGTACATATGGTCAATGGCGCACTTTGGGGAGGCATTCTAAACCTATGTATCTAAGTTAATTGTGCTTTGTATTTTAGTAGAGGGGGAAGTTATGATTAAGTCATACAAATGTCACTGGGATTGCATCCAAATGGTGATGACAGGCTTTACATGAAATAGGCTAAAATTCAAAGGCTAGAGAAGGGACAGTGAGTCAAGTGGTCTTTTAGTTATTGTGAGGGATATCGTTTAGGCACTAGGAAAATATTGCCCTGACATTAAGGGATTTATCACACATAGAATTGTAGCATTCAAATCTTCCCCAGAGCTCTTTAAAAATGGCTTGCAACCTCATTTCTCTTGTCATGTTTATTTCAGTTGCAACAGAAAACAACCTAAACAACTAATAGGAGAGAAATAGTTTGTACATGACTCTACAGAGACGTAGAAATTAAAATACCATAGCTATGTAGTAGCATTAAAAATTTTATAGTAAGGCACTCAGGAAAGAAAGAACGCATGATTTCATCTACAATGTGATTACTAATTATGTAAAAATTAAGTATAATTATGAATTATAAATGAACAAGAACCCAGAAAATAAAATCAATAGACTTGCATGCAGAAAAAAAAAAAACACTTCTGGAGTTTTGCACAACATATATTTGCTAAGACATTCTGCCGAAGTGCACCTGTGATGTTTGTGGAGGATAGGAAGATATAGATGTCGAAAGCCTGCTTCAGGCTTAAGACTCCTGAGTTGCAAAAGAAGGGTGATGTCCAGGGACTATGGCACCCTAAAGCATCACTGGTTTCCATTAAAACCTCATTTATGAAATTAAAATTAATTTCATGGAAATGGATTAAGTAGTCTTTTCATTAGTGTGCTCCTGGTCTAATTGAGTTTGGAGTGACTGGTGAAGTCATTCCTGCACTGAGGCTCTTAACCTCAAGTCTGCCGTGGGCCTTTTGTTCCTAGACTGCTAGAAACACCATGTAGATAAGAGTCTTCGAACTTCCCCATGGCGGCTGGTAGTTGTACTTGCCTCCCAATGATCCTAGGAAGAAAAGGTACTGTTTCACAGAAGTTACTCAGGACAATGAGTCCAACACAAGAATCCTTCAACAGAAGTCAATAAAGGTGTCCCTGTGGTGAGCACTGGGGAGAAAGGCCTCCCTGTGAGACCACATTGGGGGAGAGGAGCTACTGAGGTCAGACTTCTTCCTTCCTAAGCTGAAGGGATTCTCAGCTTAAATTTGTTTCAAAGTAAAAGGTCTGGAAAAAAGGCACATAGTGACTGCCCTCCAAACTGAGAACCACACATTTGCTTGGACCTTTTAAATGTTTTTTGTATTAATGAATTCCAACACACACACACACACACACACACACACACACACACACACACACACA
>CABHPR010119183.1:36301-103077 GCA_902168415.1 Peromyscus melanophrys
CACACACACACACACACACACACACACACACACACACACACACACACTCATGGGGGTGGGGATTTGAGAACATAATGTTCTGAACCATTAACTCTATGCAATGTAACTGGCCAAAGACCCCAGCTGTGGCATTCTGAAGGCTGCAAACCTGTAGCAGTGAAGTCACACTTCCCCCACAGCTACTCCAGGCCAGGATTGGGGGGCTGAGGCAGGCCCATTGCCCTGGAAAGTCACAGGGTTCCAGTAATGACCAGATTTGGGTCCTCAACAGCTTACTGGTACTTCCCTAGTCTACAGAACAGTCAAGGATACATTTGGTCAACTTTGTTCGCCTGCCTTTTACTTGCTGCACAGTTTCCTGTATTTCCCCTCTTTATCCCATTTGGGGAATCTGTATCTTAGAGGGGATATGTGTATGCATATAAGAATGCACACATGAATATTCATATACATGCATGCGTCTATAGGTGTGTGTACAGTTAAGCTGTAATTTATCTTTTTTGGTAGCCATGAGCAATGTCAATACTTTTGCCATTTAAAAAAATACCAGTCAACCCCACTTTTCCAAGTACTTTGCTATTAGCTATACCACAGCATCTGTCACTTCTTGGGAAAATATCCAAGAACTCAGAGCAACATTGTACAAAGACTCTGTATAGAGTTCCTGGTCAAGTTTGAAATTTTTCTGTCAAATGAGGCTAGCCTTTGTGGGTAGGTGTGGAGAATGCTGAAGTGAGAACTAAGCTCCCCTATAGAAGAGGAAGAGTTAAGTAAAATCTAGAATCTTTCCACTCTCCCCTTGGCCCTATGGCATCACTGGGAACTTGGACCTACTGGCCTGCTCTCATCCACACCAATGAGGATTTCTGACTGTGTAGAAGAAGTAGATTCTGGACCACTTCCACAGAAGAGATATCAGGAAGCTGCCAGGCGCTCACCATCAACGGGAGCTTGAAGAGTCAGCTTTAATGGCCTACAGTGCCTGCCTGTAGAAGCTCTAGCCAGGATCCTTTAGACTCTAAAGTTTAGAGAGAGAGTCCAGTAAGCGGACTCTGAGGTAAATGGGCTCCAAGTATTCCCTGTCCTTGCCTCAACTTCCTAAGAATCAACTGCTAAGAGAGAAGGCACCGAAAGAGGCATCACGAGACTGAGGAAGCCTCGCTGTTTTGAGAGTGGAAGCACCAGAATTTCCCTCCTCTAACGTGGAACTCCAGGGACAGGAAGAAAGTGCCCCCGAACGAACGTTCTAGGGAGAATTGGGAAGAAGTAGATAGAGTGCTGGGTCACAAAATCTAACAGAAATAATAATAAATAGCCAGTACACACCCTTTCGTGCTGGTCCCTCATCCTTGAGTTTATAGATGTCAGACTGGCCGCAGCAATTGAGTGATAAAGAAAAGAATGCGTAAGTGAAAAGAATCTCCCTGATGAGAAGGAAGTCTGGTCACGGCCTGGAGCCTGCTTGAAGAGCTCCCAAATTTCATTTCTATCCAAGAGCTTGGGATTCTGCCTGGCTGCCCCAAACTGAGCTATGGGAAGAAGGAAAACAGTGCGGTCCTTCTGCCCCTTTCCCAGGCCTCCCCCTTGCCTTCCGGAGCCTCAGAGCCTCGCAGTGGGGCTTGCCTACTCCTCCGTAGGTGGCTTTGTGTCTGCTGGGATTCTGTTTAGCTGGGTCTCAAATGTGACAGATGCAGCACTCATTGCAAATGCAAAGGCTGAAAGCCTTCAGCAAGGTGAGCTATTCAGGTTTTACCCCAGACTCTCCCCCAATCCTCAGCAGCTTCCTTTTCCTAACAGAAATGTTCTATGTCTTCTTGTATTTCACTTAATGATCCCTGATGCCTCATCTTCCTCAAGAATATTTTCTCCATCCAATTCTTATTTTAAAGGAATTTGCTTTGGGCTGTTGTTAACCACTGATAGAGGCAGGCACCTGCAGGGGCAAATGCCTGTATTAATGTACCTTCAAAGTGTCTCTTCCCTTACTTTCAGATAAAAACCTTTATGTCACAAGCTGAGCATGGCCAGAGGTATCCTGTCTTTGAGTTTGATCTTTTAAATGTGTTTTAGGACTGTGCACTAAACATGTGTGTCTACTATCTTTCCCTCCTAAATTATGAACTTAAACTGAGCATGCTCAGGAAGGACTCCTTAACTGCTGTGTGCTCAAGAATTGGGCCCACCCCTGTATGAAAACACACAGGCCACCTAAATAAAACCCCAGTGAAAACAACTCTCATGCTCTCCTTGCCTATGGCAGGTAACCAATCTATCTCCACTCTTTATGTGTTGTCTCTGCCTATTTTGGCTTTGCACTCACCAACCTGTGGACTGACTCCAATCAGTGATACTATCCCCAATGTCTGGTTGATTGTTCTATAAACATGCTTAGACAATAAATATTTATACAATGAGATCCTACATAGGATAATCTTACTTTTGCTGAGGAAAACAACATGTGCTCGAACACAAACATTGTTTACAAATAAAATCTGAGTTCATGGCAATGAATTCCAGAAGGGTATTAAAGTTTGTACTTGAAGCTGGGCGTTGGTGGCGCATGCCTTTAATCCCAGCACTAGGGAGGCAGAGCCAGGCAGATCTCTGTGAGTTCGAGGCCAGCCTGGGCTACCAAGTGAGCTCCAGGAAAGGCGCAAAGCTACACAGAGAAACCCTGTCTCGAAAAACCAAAAAAAAAAAAAGTTTGTACTTGGGTAATGTATTGGTATTGTCATTCTAGGTAAAGATGGCCCTGCAACAAGAAGGATTTGCCCGTAAAAAGAGAGGGTACAGGGACATCAATGAGATTGACATCAACATGAATGATCCTCTTTTTACAAAGCAATGGTACCTGGTAAGTTTCTCTACTGTTTATAATGGCTCTCACTTTGAAAGATGAACTATTTCTTTGTTATTTGGCAGAATGATAGCCGCACCCAAGTCAATGAATGCCTCTGCCCTCCAATATGGCTGATTTTCTATTACCTCCCATGCATCTTACTCCCTACGCTTCCACCAGGAGCTGGTCATGATCACATTGTCCTGGATTCTGAACAGGTCCACCTGTATGCCAGTGAAGACTTTCGAACCACCTGAAAGTCAAGTCAAATATTTAGAAGAAGTAATCCAGAAGTGTCAACAGGCATAGAAATGTGGGAGGGACATATTGGAGTCATAGCCCCAAGAGTAAGAATCCAGTGTTCCCATGAGC
This sequence comes from Peromyscus melanophrys, assembly GCA_902168415.1. Classification (NCBI taxonomy): domain Eukaryota; kingdom Metazoa; phylum Chordata; class Mammalia; order Rodentia; family Cricetidae; genus Peromyscus; species Peromyscus melanophrys. Next base: position 39,513 of record CABHPR010119183.1, read on the forward strand.
AAGAGAACTGAGAGATTGTCAAAAGTGGCATTTAACACTGCCTAAAACAGTAACAGTGAACCAGAATTCACAGCGCTGAAACCTAGGCTGTCTCACAGCAAGTACTTTCCGGAGACACAGTCCATCAGGACCCATGTGGGTTGATGGAGCTGTGTTTAGAAAAAGATTAATAGGGGCAAGTGATTAAGGGGTTCAGTGATTAAGAGCATATTCTGTTCTTCCAGATGACCCAAGTTCAGTTCCCAACACCTGTGTCAAGCAGCCCACAACTGTCTGGAACCTCAGCTTCAGTGGATGCCACATCACTGTCCTCGTAGGCAACCCACACTCACCTCCATAAACCCACACATTACACATAATTAAAAATAATAAAAATAAATCTTTTTTTAAAGGAGATCAATGACTCCAAACCAACCTAAGTGGCAGAACACATTATAAATGACTGATTCATAAATGTCAGTGATGTCTTACTTTATGGAGGGTTAGAAGATGATGAGCAAGGTAGGAAATTAAATGATATAGACTACTACACCATAGGGATGCGTTCCCGTTTCCCTCCTGACACTTCAGTGTTTGGCTATGCCTTATGCCTTTGGACATAGAATTCTGAAGGTTTGGGTAGCTGAACGAACTTATGTCTGTTAATCTGGATGGGGTAGGTTTGTTGCAATAACAAATAACCCCCAAATCACAGTAGTTTCTTAAAATCAATGCCTGTTTTTTCCTGAGCTCCATCCTAAATGCTTCCACAGCACCTCAGCAAGGAAAAGAAACGAACTATACATAGCTCTTGAAACCTCTGCCTAGGTGTGACAAATAGCACATGAGCTCACATTGTACTGGCCAAAACCAGTTACCTGAGCACTCTGAATGAGAAGGCGGGGCAGGGCGGGGGGAGGGGGGAAGGGCTGTAATCTTTAATGTGGGCCTGGAAGGAAAAGAACAGTAGCTTTTGTGAAGCTTATTAATGACACTAATGACCTTCCAATAAAGTCTTAGTAATACCGGAACAGCCTCTGGTCACAGTGGGCCTTTGTCAGCACACCTCCAACTTCACTATTTCTTCGTAAGCCATCGCTGAGAAAATCTGTACAGACCATATATGCTTGGAAAGAGGCTAGTGGATGTATTAATGTGAGTCATTCCTTCATCTTTCTTTTTATAAAAATGAAGGAGGGGCTGGAATGATAGGTCAGTCCATAAAGTACTTGGCATGTGAATATGAGGATCAGAGTTAAATTCCCAGAAACCAGGTGAAAAACACTTGTAATGGTGCTTATACATGGTGGCATGCACTTGGAATTCCAGAGCTGAGTTGTTAGAGACAGGAACCCTTGGGGCTCCTTGACTAGCCATCCCAGCCCACTCGGCAAGGCAAGCCCTCAACTGTCTCAAAATACAAAATGGTCATTAAGGAACAATGCCCAAAGATGACTGTTCACTTCCACACACATGCACATATACACAACTGGGCTGTGCACACACATGCATCCACACAAATATACACATGAATACACACAAAAACCGAGGAGGAATTTGTTTTTCTGTATGAAAACATATACTGAAAAAGAATCACCTATCTTTAATTTGCTTCAACAAATATTTTAGAACAAGATTTGGTATAGTGGTACTAAAATTCCCAAGGTAAAAACATTCCTCCAAAAAGAAAGGATATTGTCATTTAGTGAAGGAACTTTATTCAGTAAAAACCCAAGACATTATGTGCTACAAAGCATGGGCTAAGCCAAGCTTTGACAGTAAATGTTTCATTCCCTATTTGGAGGATTTGTTGTGATGACTTCTCCAAGATTTTAATTTTCTGTGTGGTGCCAAGAATTGAACCTAGGGCTTTGTGTGTGCTAGGCAAAGACTTTACCACTGAGCTATATGTCTATTCCTATAAAACTAGTTTAAAGATGGCAATGTAGTTTTGAGATAAGGGCATTAGAGCAATTTCAGTCTTTACATAAAGCAGAAAAATCAGCTGTTTATGTGAAACAAACAGAAAAATGAAGCCTCTAAGGGGTGAAGTAGGCCACCCTAAAGCATGTTTCATGGAGAGTGTGGCCTTATGCTGGCCAAGCAGACGGTGTCTGGCAACCAAGTACCAGCATATGTCACAGCCCCAAACCAATCCCATTCTCTGCTTTGAATTCCTCTATCAGTTCAACACTGGGCAAGCTGATGGCACTCCCGGGCTAGACTTGAACGTGGCCGAAGCCTGGGAGCTGGGATACACGGGGAAAGGAGTGACCATTGGAATTATGGACGATGGTGAGTATCTCACAGCCCTCCAGTCATTTGCAAGAGAGTGTCTTTCACGCCTCCAGACATGAAAGATTGGTCTTTGATAGAGGCTAATCAGGCAATTAATGACTTTGATGCTTGACCTAATGCTCGCTTCACCATACTTTGACAAAATCCTCCCCTTTATTCCGATCAGTAATCATGATGCTTGGTGATGCTCTCAACAAGTATTGCTTGAAGTGATAAATAAGAAACTAAAGAAACCAGTCTGTCCTTGACTTGCTTTCTTACTGACCTGATCCTTACAGATTACCTAAAATGTCTTCTAAACCCATGTATGTTTGCCTTCTCTTCCTCTAGATCCACACTGTACAGTGTTGTGGCTGCTGACTATGCATGGCCACTCAGAGTTAATAATTGGAGCTAACAGCAATTTAAAATCCAATTCTTCACAACAGCTCCATTTCACATTTTAGTGTTTTGTTTTTCACACTATGGGGAATTAAACCCAGGGCCTTGCACCCTTGCTAGGCAGTTGCTCTACCACTCAGCTACATCCTCAGCTTCCTTGTTTTAGGTAGGCACATGGGCTATTTCAACTGCTGAAATCAAAAATCCATTTCAATAATCACAGAGAGTTCTGACAGTGTGGCTTTGGGTCCATGACAAGATTGAGGTTTAGACAATTTGGCTTTAATGTTACTTTCAAAATAAGCCCCTGTCAGGCAGTCTTTGATAATGGTTATATCATTGACAGCTCCATATGTTACTCTGCTATGCAGGTAAGAAATTTCAGAGTTTTGTGAATTCGTGTTTTCTTAACTGTGCGTGGCCTTGCCTTTGGCGAGATCCTGCAACACCACTACCCTGCAGTCATTTTGCTGGGATGTCCCTTTCCCCTTGGTCAGCTCACTGGCTCTTCCACTAAAAATCCCACTGTGCATTACATTATCGGTTTAATTACCTACAAAGCCTACATAGCCATGAAACAGTGGAGCCTCTCCCTTCTGAACCTCCTCAAAGAACACTGTTGACTAAAAGCAAACCTTTGAAGCAGAATTGATGGAGAAAACAAGGGAAGCCAGGCTGCTCCAAATCTGTTCTGTCTTTGTGGGAGCTCATTAAACAACAATGGGAAACAATGGCTCTGTAAGCCTCTGATGTGTGAGATGTTTTGAAGTGGATGTAAAAGCCTTCTCCGGTGCTGAGAGCTTTCCCTAGAAGAAAGGAACTGTGTGGAGAGATGGTCGGAGCTTATGAACATATTTTTTTTCCTTCTGAACACTTTGTCTTAGACTCCTTTCCAGAGCAGCTGGGGCCAGATCACTCAGAAAAAGAGGCATCTAAATTTGGAAGAAACCACCTAGGATATGCTGTGAGAGCCAGGGTTAACAGCCTGTGTGTGTCGTCTACTGTCAATAAAGAGGCCATCCTAAGTATGGTACAGCAGTGACAGCAGACACACTGCCCTGATCAACTTCCCAACAGCACTATAGATGCCAGTGCAGTTTCTGTCCATAGCCTCCTTGAACGACACTCAAGCAATCCCTTCCAAAGTCAGAAAATGAGAAGGTGCCTCACTCTGCCCCAGACTGAGAGGCAAAACCCTTTAGAAAGCCCAGAAGGATTTCCTGTTTGATCTTAGTTCTTTAGATTAGTGGTCTTTGAAATTCCCCCTAAGTTGAACTCATCATCTCTCAATTAAAACTCTTGATTTCTCTATTGTTTTGGTCATGTCTGCTACAGAACAAACCACCTAGATAATTTTTTTAAGCTACTATGCCTCATAGTTCTGTGAGATGATGGGCTCTGCTGGGTAGTTTTGTTGCCATCTCTAAAGAAGTAAAAGAATGTGTGTTCCATCAGGAAAGGTGGCTCAATCAGTAAGGCCTGGAGACCTGAGTTGCAATCCCTTGCACCCATGTAAAAGCTGAGTGAAGCTGTGCACATCTGTTACCCCATCACTGGGGATCAAGGTCAGGCAACAGAGACTAGAAGATCCCTGGAGCTCACTGGTGCATCAGCCTACCTGAGTCAGTGAGCTTGGGGTTCAGTGAGAGACCCTGCTGCAAAGAATAAGGTGGAGAGCAACTGAGGAAGACATCTGACATCTAACTCTGGCCTCTACATGCATAAGTACACACACACAAAGAACGTGTGTTCAGTATATTCTACTTTAAGAGATAATCAAATATACATGAGCATTAAAGTACTATCTACCAAGTTGTTACTTTCACTTAAATCATTCTTTTATTGGTAGAAAAATGTCTTTCATCCTTCACAATTCAATCAATAGTATTTTCTTTCTCAGGCCCAAGTCTGCAACCATTCTAACAACATTCTTTCTCTTAACCTACTTAAAGATTCTTTATTATAATTATAATAAATATATCATCTTGAAACCTAATTCCTTCCTGGTCTTATATCATCTCCTTGCTCTTGTATTTCCCTTCACAGAGAAGAGATTACCAATTCTTCTCTTAAACAAAGTCCACTGTCAGAACATGGAATTGTGCTTTTAAAATTGACTTCCAATTTTAAAGGCATGCTCTTTGTGTGTAGTAGGGTGGGGGTGGCAGTGTTTAGCTTACCATTTGTTACAAAACTTTTTGCCTAGCAATGTTAAATAATTTCAACAAATATATACAATTTCATCTCAACACAGATTTTAATATCAGGCCAATTTCTAAAGATGCTTTTGTTCTTCTGCTAAAATTATTCCAGTGATGATAGATTGCATTAGTTATTTCTCTATTACTACATCAAAGGCCCTGACAAAAAGCAAGACAGAGAAGAAAGTGTTTACTGTGTTTACAGTCCCAGGGGGAGACAGTATACCACAGCAGGGAAGTCATGACAGCAAGAGGGATAGGCCTACCCAGCAGCCAGGAAGGGGACTGATCACATTTCACCCCTACACAGGAAGCAGAAAGAGAGAATAGGAAATGGGTCTACAATATGAACATTGAAGTCCACTTTCAGTTATATACTTTCTCCAGTGAGGTCCCACCCCCTAAAGGTTCCACAACCTTCCCCAATAACACCACCATCTGGGGATCAAGAGATGACATGTATGAGCCTGTGGGGATAATTTTATATTCAAACCACAAATTCCTACCCCTTGGGCCCCATAGTCTCAAGACTATCTCATAATACAAAATACATTTAGTCCAATACCAAAAGGTAAACTCTTACTGTAAACCCCCTGTAAAATCAAAACATAAATTATATTCTTCCAATATACAGAATATACATTCCCAATCCAAAAAGGAGGTATGGGGATGTGGTGAGGAAATATTGAACAAAAACTAGACTCAAACCAGCAAGATAAACACCAAAACCTGTAGCTTTATATCTGGCATCTGGGGCTTCAGTTTCAAAGAGCTTAAGCAGCTCCGCCCTTCCAACTCTGCTGCCTGTCATGTATCTCTCCTTCAGGCTAGTTCTATTCCCTGAATGCAGCCCTCCTTAGCAGCTGTCCCACAGCTCTGGCATGTTCAACATCTTGGAATCTCCATCACTACCCAGGCTTCATCTTCACCGCTTCACAGAATAGCTTCTCAGGGACTCCAAGCTTAACACACATTGCCTAGCCACAGTAGCTCTCTGAAACCAGAGAGAAAAAATTATGACCCCACTCTTCAGTCTCCTAGCTTTCATGCTTCCAGAAACAGGACCACATGAAGAACACTACCATGTTCTGCTACCAGCGTGGGATGGAGCCCTGCTCCCCTGAATCAAGGTTGTAGCACTTCTATACTCACACTGATCCCAGTGAAAATTTCCCTGGGCATTTGCTTTCTAAGACCAGGAAACCCCTGATCTCCCTCCTTTCAGAAGATGGGTCTTGCCCTCAGGGCATCTTTCCTGTTGTTTCAGCCAGAGCAGGAGGCTTTGACAATGGCCCAAAGCCCTTTAACAGCATAGTCTTTTTCAGCATATGCCTAGGCTACAACCTTAAGCTTCCTGGCGCTCCCTTCCTCCCCATTGTGTATGTTTAATCAGTAATAAACATTCCACAGACTCAATGTTATTCTGTCTTGAAATTTCCTCCATCAGAGAAATTAGTCCATTACTTTTTAATTCTGCTTCATGCAAATTCTCAGGGCACAGGCAGAATGCAGCCAGATTCTTTGAGGAACTATCACATGAATGGTCTCTAACTCAGTTGCTAATAAATTCTGTGTTCCCTCTAAAACTTCATGAGCTGGGTCTCTACTACTGTCCATTGCACTCTCAGCAGTTCTGTCTTCCAAGCTCCGAAAAGAATGGCCCATTAAGCTCTGTCCACAGCACGTAACTTTTCTAGCCTGAAGTTCCAAAGTCTTCCACGCTCCTTCAAAAAGCAACGTAATCAGGTCTATCACAGCAACAACCCCACTTCTCTGAAAGCAATTTTTGTATTAGTTATTTTCTATAACTGTAATAAAATGCTCTCACAAAAAGTAATTTGGGAAGGGGGTAGGGGTTGTGTGGGCATATAGTTCCAGAGGATATCAAGGCGAAGGCATGGTTCAAGGAGCGTGAGGCCAGCATGCCAGTCAGGAAACAGACTGAGCACATCTCACCTCACACAGGAGGCAGAGAGAAAGAACCAGGAAGTAGGCCATGATAGAAAAAGCCAAACATATCCATGGATTGTTTCCAATCTTTAAAAGGTCTCTCAGTGAGATAAATTATAGCCTCATTTTCAAAGATGACACAGTCAAAGCTCAGAAATACTGTTATTTGGCAAAATCCACATCAGGGTTACAGTGTCTGACCCTTGAATGGAACTGTTGGTCTCAACGCATGCATTCACCCCAACTCTAAAGGTCACTTTCCTTCTACAGATTTTTGTCAGGAGAGTAGAAAAAGAAGACATCATGCCTGTGAGTGACAGGTGACTAGTTCTACTCTTACATCGTTGTTCAGTGACTCTCAGCCCAGAAATTATTAGTGTGACCTGGAAAAAAAATGAAAATTTCCTTTTGGAATATATACATCCTAATTCAAAAGATTTGGTTTGGTTTTTGTTTTGGTTTGGTTTGGTTTTTTCCCACCACAAAGCCTTAGGATGGCTGACACAGCTCCAATAACAGCAGCACAGCCTTAGTATGTATGGGGCTAAGATGCCAGCAGAAGGTGCTTAATGGTACTTCTAGCTTATAAGTCTAGCATCCCAGGATAGTTATTAAATGCACCTCCTGCTAGGCTAAAGCTACCACGTGCATGAGCTTGTTTGAGTCCTGCCCTCATCTCTCCTCCAGTTGTTCAAAGAAGGAAAGAATCACAGAGAGGCCAAATAACCTCCCTGAAGTCATCCTACTGGTTATCATGGCAGTTAGGAGTTAAACTCCACTCTTTGACTCCAGACACCTCCATTCATAACCATGATCGCATGTAGTTGCAGGGCCCTGCTCTGTTGCTGTTTCTGCACTGGCCATACGCACAGGTACGGCATATGCTGAGACTGTACAGTCCTGTGGACCTGAATGAAAGCTTTTCAGTTGCCCCTGGGTTTCTTTCTACAGTGAGTTCTGAGGTCAAAGGGTCTGATGTACCTCAACAGCGTAAATAGGCCATAATTCTACCCCAGGAATGACTCCTGGGCCCAGAACAGGCTCCAGCTCAAGAGCAGGCACAGAACTCCAGCTGAGGGGATTGAAGCCTCTGGCTTACCGGAAAGGCACGTTCTGGAGAGACTAGTGTCAGCTCCCAACTGGCAACACCTCACTAGAAACCGCTAGCTTTCTCCTAATGGCTTTTCTCGCCCGGCCATACGCCTCTTATTTCCATGCTGGAGTGTGCTCTAATCCATGGTTCTCCGTGCCCTGTTAAATAATCATCCCTTTTCCTCCCTGGGGCCAGCTTCATTTCAGAGGAGAAGCTAGTTGATGCTTTAGAAATGTCAGGATTTCTACAAATCTCTTTTATATCGCCGCTGTGATGAGCCGTCCATCTCACAGTCACTAAGCCCCTGACTGCTGACATTTATCCGGAAGCGTTATCCGTGGGCCCAGAGCTCTAATTGGTTTCACTGCTCTGCAGTGTGTCTGGGGGCCGCTGTCTCTCCACCAAGGAAGTGATGCAGCCCTCCCCAACACAGAAAGGGAAGGCAAAGCAGAGGGTTCAGGATAAGTATCCTCTTCCCCACCTCTGACTTTCCCAAGTCTCCTGCACCATCATCCCTGCAAGGAGCATCCATTCCTGGGTAGCTTTCTTGAGAACACAAAGGCAGGCATTAACCTTCCACTCCTGTGTTATCTTTTCTCAGGAATCGACTATCTCCACCCAGACCTGGCCTACAACTATGTAAGTACAAGCTGATTTTAAGGTGTGGGGAATGTGTGCTTCTAAGCAACCCGCTGCGTCTGGTTTTCAGAAACACACTCAAGTATATGCAATATGCATGCATGCAGAGGATTGATACCCACACACAGAAGCACATGCATGCCCAATGCAGGAACAGTCACAGTCACACACACACACATACACACACACACACACACACACACACACACACACACACACACACACACAACTCAGATATTCATGTGAAGACAGAATCACACCCACATACTCCAGTGTGTACATTTGTGCACACTCCATCAACCCACCTTGTTAGAGCCGTTGCTCAGATATGGGAGCTGGCCGAATGTCAAGTAGGTGGCTTTTCGAGAAGAACAGATAACAAGCTGAAGTTTGGAGGAACAGACTGCCAAGAAAGTAAATAAAGGGAGAGGCAGAGAGGAGAGCAGCATGGCAAGTCTTGAATCCACGCCAGTTGCAATCCTCAAGTGATAGGGATAATCAAACTACTGGGTGTTTATTGGCCAACACTGAAGACCAAGAGCCAGAAACTGTGGTAACTCACATTGCAACCATCACTTTGTGAGAGGAAGAATAAACAGTATCATTTTTGACAATTTTTGCTGTTTTAAACATTTCACTGAGCCTCACTTTTAAAGCCCCTCTACAAGCAAGTACCATCAGCAGAGTCTCACAGCACAACACTGGGTTAGAACTTCACACTTACTTTTGCACCCAGCAAGTCATATACTGTTTTCCTGATAAACCTACAAGCTCTTTAAACACAACCGATGTCTTCATTCCAACCTCTGGAGATGCAAAATGTAGGCATCGGCATGTTCATTTAAAGTTGCCCCAGCTGAGTTACACTTTCCCCATAAACTCAAGACCTGTTCTCTGAAATCACAGTGTCTCTCTCAATCTATGTAGAGTTGAGACAAAACCTAACAGTATAATTTGTCTTATTTTTGACTAAATATTTACATGATCATTAAGTGCAAGTGGAATCAACCTGCTGAGGAGAGCAATGAAGTCATCGGACCATGAGAGTCTCAAAAGCCGTGTGAGAAAAGAATTTACAGGGCCACATCTCCACATTACTAAGTCATTGGATGGCTTAGATGTGACGAGCTCACCCAGTGCTCTTCTAGGAAAAGGTACTTTGGGGAGGTACTTGTTTGGGTTTCCCCCAGAAACAGACCCCTAAAACAAGAGTTTCAGCAAAAAATTCTTTCTTTCTGCACAATGCCAGAAAGTAGAGATGAGGAAAAGGCAGCCATGATGGATAGGTGCATTTTCAAACAAGTGACCACTGAGGCAGCTGGAACTCAACCCCACTGGGACAATCTGAGAGGTGATATAGACTAAATGAGACAGAGTACCAGAGGCATCTCACCTGGCATAGGACCTCTGGGGACTGGGGAGTTGGGGGATTCAACACAACTCCAGCAGTTATTGGTTTAGGGCTGGTCCCAGGAGATAGTTAGGCTGCCTCCCCAGGCTGGAGGACAGCCCTCAGGTGTGTATAGACAGTCCTTCTCCAGGGACATGTGGGTGTCGGGCCCAAGAGATATGTGACAGCACCTGCTACCAGTGTACACTTGGAAATCTCTTAAACAGAAATTTTCTGTACTGTCAGAACAAACTCCTCCTCTTTACTAACTTATTTTCAATAAGAAGTGAGAATTCTACCCGAAGCTGTTCAGCAAAGTTTCTTCATACTCAAACCAGGCAAAAATGTTTCCCAAAGCAAAGTTCTTTTCATAGCTTGGTTATTCCAAATAGTCAGAAAAGAGAGAGAGTGCATGTGCTAGTAGTTCAGGGCTCTTCCCACTAAACTAAGGATTAAAATACTTTGAAAACTGCAAATCAATATATAAATGTAAGTCTTTAGTGTTAATTTGATTCAACAAATCCACACTGAGCCTGTTGAGTGGAGAGCAAAGGATAATAACAGCCACTTCTGTGATTATTCTATTGTTCAAAGGTTGAATTGAATCTCAGGGTCTGGTCCCATTTGTAAGTGCTCACTATTCCAAATAATTAAAATTCTTTTTTTCCATCCCAATCGCAATAATCATGAAATGAGTACTGGCCAAGAGACTATTTTCGACCAGGTCAGAGCTTCATTTCCCTGCCTCCCCTATGCCACAGTCTGAACAGTTCCTCTAGCTCGGGATGGGGGAAGAGAGGCCAGGAGGGTGCAGGCACTTGCTGAGGAAGGGTGCAGTCAGGGAGTGTCTCACAGCAAGGCTTAGGAACAAGCAGATAGGGAAGTGACTGTGTTCTGTAGCTCTTAGCCCGTGATAATTCCAGACTTGTATCTGCAGCACAGGTCCAAGACTGAAGCTGTGCTAAGTCTGTAACTGAAGGAGTACTTCTTTAGGAATGTGTGGTATGTGGAAGAGGTGGCAGTTTGCAGAGCTTGGGAGCAGGTAGGGCAGAATCTCATCTTTGCTTCATAGGCCTGCTTTGTTGAAGCACGAGTCACACATGGCTGCTGGGCCTGTAAAATTCAAAGAGGCTATTCCAGCTGTGTCTGAGTTTTCTCGAGGACATGTGTTGAGACAAAGATTTGACACTATCTGTGAATTCCAACTGAGGATGCACAGACATTTTTTTTCCTTTTCATTATTCCCTAAACAACAAGCTGTTAGATAACAACTGCAGCGTTCATATTGTATTAATTACTATAAAACATGTAGAAATGGGCTCGGGTGTGTCCCATCTATGGTCTCTCATCTGTATGTGGCCCCGGACAGCTATGAATGTGACTCAATACAAAATAGTAAACTTACTTAAAATATTAAGAGATCTCTTTCATTCTTTTTTGCAACTCAATTGTAAATTCTCAAGCTTGAACTTAGTAAAGGATAATATCATATCTAAAGGTAAAAAAGTTGGCCACACCTGGCAGGAGGGTGGATCTAGGTTGAATGTAAATACCACACTGGTATGCAAGCGGCTGGCACATCAGTGGATGGCTTCCCTATCTTGGAGTGGGGCTCTGCCCCCTAGGAATACCAGGCTAGACTTCATCTAGAAGGACATCCCAATGAGCCCTAAAAGGGTAAGTGAAGAGATAGCAAAAAGAAAGGGCAGCCAAGGAAGGCTTCTATAGAAAGAATTGCCAGAGAGCAAAGGCCCTTAATTCCACTAAAGAGTTCTGAGAAGCATAGCAGGCAGAGCCTGCCTTAGCCTTTACCCAGCAGTACCTGTCAATCACTGGCTACAAGAACAGCACTGGAGAGGAGAGGAAAGGGCTTTGTTCCTGGATCTTCTGGCCTGCCCTCCAGTGGAGCAGAACGAGGTCCAACAAATGAGGGTTTTCCAAAACCTGAGTATTCAGATGAATGTGTTTCAACCAGTATGCAAAGGTGGGGTTCTAACAGTGTGATGATTGTAGGAACTGAGTCAAACCTGAGCATCATTCTGAGTCCCTACTTCCTAATTGTGTAACCTTAGACTTGGAACCTTTGTTTCTTCCTTAGTGGAAAGGGGCACAGCAGGAGTCCAACTGAGTTTGCTGATACGGTCAGGTATTATTGAGGTAATATGTGTATCAGGACTGACACATAATAGACACTCAGTAATCTTTCGTTTTCTTCTCGAAAGAGCTGAGGCTATAGCTCCACGCAAGTCAGATTATGCTGATGGAGAAGCGGTATAGGAGGGACTCAGGAACAAGTGCAATTGCTCAGCCCGATTCCTAATGAGCTCGGAGTTAATCCGAAGGAAAGAAAAGGTCAGCTGACCCCAGTTAAGTTTAAGATGGTGAGGCTAGGAAAGTTAAGAGCAAAGAGTGGAGGAGATCAAAAATAATCTCAAAGATTCTTAGAATTCCCATCCAAGCAAAGTGAAAGGAAGGAGAAAGGGAAGCGCCACTGTTTATGGCCAAGGACAGAATGAAGAAGGGTGCCCCCAGAAGGAGAATTCCTGATCACTTCTCTGCTGCAGATCTTTCAACTAGGAAGATATGCATGGGTCATTGGAGAGTTGGGCTGGTCCCTAAGGCAAGCAAAGGGATTTTAAAGCAGCAATTTCTCCAAAAGAGGTGTTGCTGGTGTTTTTTACTCTTTTGAGGGGCCCACCCCCCAGCTCCCAAATAAATCACACACAGAGGCTTATTCTTAATTATGAATGCCTGGCCTTAGCTTGGCTTGTGTCTCGCCAGCTTTTCTTAACTTAAAATTATCCCATTTACCTTTTGTCTCTGGGCTTTTACCTTTCTCTGTTTCTGAATAACTTTCTTTCTCACTCTGTTGCTGTTTGTGTAGCTGGATGGCTGGCCCCCCATGTCCTCCTCCTTCTCTAGCTACGTCTTTTTGTCTCACAGATTTCTTCTTCTATATATTCTCTCTGCCTGCCAGCCCCTCCTATCCTTTCTCCTGCCTTGCTGTTGGCCATTCAGTTCTTTATTAGACCATCAGGTGTTTTAGACAGGCACAGTAACACAGCTTCACAGTGTTAAACAAATGCAACATAAACAAAAGTAACACACCTTAAAATAATATTCTACAACAAAGAGGTTTCCTCTAGGCAGGGAAATCATGCCTCCTAGTCCTAAGTGACCACAGAAAGCCCACAGGAATGTCGGCTGCTTCTTGCACTCTGGTCTCCATCATTCATCCTGCAAATGGGACTCAGCCTTTGGGTAGATCCATGATCGTATGTAAAGATCTGCCAAGATGCATGTATTCTTCCTTGAACTTTTTCTTGAATTCTTTTTATTTATTTTATTGTTTTTTTTTAAATGTTTTGACTTCCTTTTGGTGCTAGGAATCAAATCCAATGCCTTGTACGTGATAGAAAAGTCCTCTGCCAATAAGCTATGTGCCAGCGCACACAGGAACTATTGAGTGAAGCCAAGGGGAAGATTCAGCTGACTGCAATTCCATCTTCTTCCTGAGACCCCCAACTCAAAACCCCCTTTAAATAGGATGAAATATACTCCCTGACCCCTGACTTAGGATTGAGCCTTGTGATTTGTTTAGAGCAACATTACACATGATCTACCCACACGTTTATGATTTTACTTCCACGGTTTCAGTAACCCATGGCCAGCAGCAATCTGAAACTACTAAAAGAAACATTTCAAAAATACACAACTTTCAAATAGTGTGGTGAAATTTGGCACCATCCTACCCAGGACATAAAGCATTCCATTGCTCAGTGCATCTACACCATATACACTACCACCCAGTAGTCACATTTGGCAGTTTATCAGATTGATTGTAGCCGAGCCACACTGCTTATGGGGAAGTAACTCTCATGTAACTATTTAATGCTGTGCCACAATGTCTATGTCATTCTTCCACTTTTCCTCATTGCACAGACACTGTGACATCTCCAGTCATCGTAAGGTAAGGAGTACAGTACATTTGAAGAGAGATCAAAATCCCAATTATATAATTTTGTTATAGTGTTACTCCAGCTATTTTATTTTATCATCATTCCATTTATGTTATTATCAGCTGTTGCCATCAATCTTTTACTGTGCCTAATTTAGAAATTAGAGTTTATCATATGTCTGTATTAATAGAAAAAATACACACCATACAATAATGCAGAATTATCAGTGTGCTGGCTCAGAACTGCCTTATGTGGCTCTATGAGTTCCCACATTCCTATTCTTCTGATGTCACCCTTAGAAGAGCTTGCCTAGGCTAGCCCACTGAACTGGGAAGAAGATGAGAGACACTGGAAGAAGAGCTGCCTCTGTTGCCATGGTCAGAAGCTCCAACACCCAAATTGTCCACAGAACCACAGTAAGAAACAGAGCTGCATACAGGAACCCAATACCTGTCAAATGCTAGCTGAGCACAAACATACAAGGCCACCCAGGAACAGTAAAGACGCCCAGGCTAGACTGCTGGTATTCCCCCAACCCCTACCCTGCAAATTCCTGAGCTGCATAAATGTGTAATGGTATATGTTAATGACATATCACTTTGTATATAGTAACTGTTACAGTTACCCATGCAAGACCCCTCAAGCCTCACATATTACATGATGCCCATCCAACATAAAGAGAACATGCAAGTTCTTCTGGCTTATGAAAGGCTCACAGCCTTTTATTGGTCAATTTCCCATTGGTGTCAAAAGCTACTTAGGGGAGGAAGGACTTACTTGGCTCACAGTTCCAGGGAATGTGGTCCATCACAGTAAACAGGGCACTGCCATAGAAGCAGCTCCCAGCCAGAACCCTGGAAGCATCAGGCGGCTGCTTATTACAGGGCTGACCAGGAAGCAGAGCACAGCTGGAACTGGGGCCCAGATACATGGGATGTAAGTTCAGTCCTATGATCCCATCTGTAATTCCAGTCCTAGAGGATCCAATGCTCTCTTTTACCCTTTGTGGACACCAGGTACATACATGGTGCATAGACATACATGCAAGTAAAACATTCATGTACCTGAAAAGAAATGAAAACATTTTAATTGAAAAAAAAAAAATCTTTAAACAGTACACTTCTGAGTATCCATGGTTTCCTCTTGTGACCTTGAGGCTGGCATCATCAGAGGGGAACCCACTGCATATTACTAGCTCACCCGCCCCCCAAAAAAATGCCCAGTCATTGCATATTGCCTTACTCACTCATAGGGTTGAAAATGTTAATCAAACCATCATAAGTCAGGGGCTATCTAAGAGATTTCTTGGCAACTCTAGGCCAAAGCAAATATTAAGGTTTGGGTCTCACAGTGTGTGTTTCTTTAGACACTCCCCAAGACTCTGGTCATTAGCCTGGTCATTTATTTTGGCATTCACTCATCCTTCCAACAATGCCATTTACCTAAAATGTATGACTACATCTCAATTAGATTGTCAGCTTTCTGTGCATGTAGTTTGCACATATTTGTAGCTCTCTTAATACTTAGCATTGTGGTTATCAGGCATCTAATAAATATTTACACAGTGCTGAATATTTACTATTGTGAATGAAACCAAGAGTGAACTCAAACAATGCCCCTCTCTGTTCATGATTGGAAAATCTGGAAGACAGAACCCTCTAATTCCCAGATCCCAGCCACCTCATAGGTGGATACCACCCTTGGATTCCCTGTAATGCATGACACCAATGTCAGAAAGAGAGAACCATGGAAGCCAGGCAGCAGTGGCACATGCCTTTAATCCCAGCACCTGGGAGGCAGAGGCGGTCAGATCTCTGTGAGTTCAAGGCCAGCCTGGTCTACAGGGCAAGCTTCAGGACAGGCACCAAAACTACACGGAGAAACCCCGTCTTGAAAAGCCAAATAGTCACAGGCCTGAAGAAAAGATTCTCAAGGTAGGTAGTCCACACTCAGGTAGCCTCAAGCCACTTATTTTCTATGGTAGCTATAACACCTTTCCCCTGGCCTGGGTTGGTGGAACTATTACATGAGGATACAATTTGGTTCCCAGGTTGGAGGATGATAAATTAGACTTCGCTTCAGTTCAAATGTCAGATTATTATGGATTGCACAGTGTTGTTATTCAAGAGACAGAAGTGCTTAAAAGAGGAAACAAGGCCGTCCCTGAGGACCTGCCCTTCCTCCTTCCCCTGAGGAGTCCTGACAGATCACTGTTTCTGAGGAGGAACCTGTGGAGAGCTCTGAAGTACTGCCAGGGCTGAGCTGAAAGCGCATGCCTTGGGCTTGGCAGCAGTGTGTGCACCAGGGCTGCCCTGATGAAAGAGTGACAGCTGGAGACAGGCCCTGTCCTCATCCCTGGGTGACTCAGATGTCATACAGTATTGATCACATACGTTGCTCCGGGCTTTTAGGCCTATTAATATTTTAAAAAGTACATTAATAATGCATGTGAAATTGAAGCTTAAATACCCTTTGTGTCTCATTGAAAGGGAGTCGGGCTATTTTCAGCACTCGTGTGTGTGTGTGTGTGTGTGTGTGTGTGTGTGTGTGTGTGTGTTGACCAGTTAACAGTGAACTTCATCACCAGAAAGCCAGACTGAATAAATAGAACTGTCTTAGAACTGTCTGAATGATCCCTTGGAGAGATCCTAGGACAAATAACTATAATCTTATTCAATCAATGGATTAGAGGAAATGGTCCATTTTTATAAGGACATATTTGGTATGAAAGTGGACAAAATAAACCTAGTTGGATTAAATGGAGCTCCTTCCTTGGACTACTTGTTTGTAGCACAATTACAGCTAAAAGATATGGAAAAAAATCTAGTTAGTGAACTTCCACAAAGTGCTCACAGGACTAGACTTCGCTCCACTGAACCTAGTCAATTTTCAAGAGATCTGTGTGCTCAAGTATCTGAGGTACTACTCTAAGGGCCAGGGTTGTAAAAATGTGGGGTAAAATACCCTTCCTGCCTTTGGATGGTTTCCATGTAGGTATAGAATTATGCTGCAATGTACTTAATACTCTCTGAGAAAATAAAACATCATACACTTGAAAATGCAGAAAAATCAAGAAGACACTCAGAGCAAAAAAGCTAGAGTGAGAGATGTATTTAAAGAGTAGTAACTGGCACACTAGAAACAGACTTGCTTTCTTGAGAGGGCATATGGCAACTTGCCTAGACATCCTTTTGGTGCGATTCCTGGCACATGGGCAGTTCCAAGTTCATTGGGAGATCTGCTTGCACTTAGACATCTAGACTGAAAGTGACCCACAAAAATCACTTCCTTGCTCCAAAATTCCCTAAAAGCCTTTGACACAATTTCATTTCATACACTAACTTTAAGAAACTTACAAACCACGGTGCTGTCTTTCACTCATGAAAAACTCACCTGGAGGTCTCATTCCCCAGAGAGATCATTAGCAGAGAGAGAGAGTCCCCAAGCACACATGTATGTATTGGTGTACATGTACAGAGCCTTTTTCTATAAACAAATATTAAATTATGGAAGGAAGAATGGATGGATGGAAATGGATGAACCATAAGAACCACAGTTCAGTTTCCACTGCAACCCAATATCTGTTCTTTCCTTTAAAAATCTCTCCATCATTTTCCATTGAAGACAAGTGTCTGGGTTATGCAGAATTCTAGAATGATCCACATGCTTCCCTTCCTGATGAAACACTCTCTGTTTCCCCTTGAATCAGGGCAGGAGCTGTAAATGTGACCTGGTATCATTCCCATAATTAGCTTGCATTTCAAAATCCCATGAAGATTCCTAATCAGTTGAGTTTTAGATAATCAAACAGAAGATGTTCCCACATGGGCCAGAACTAAACAGGTGAGCACTTTGAAAGAAGATCTGAAGGCCAGACAAGGAACAAGTCAAAAGGATTTTAAGCATTGTGGTTCACCTGCAGGCTTTGAAGAGCCACCCACCATCACATAAAGATGATGGCCTACAATGTACTTTATGCCCCAGGGTTATTATTTTGCCAACAGAGCACTTAGAAGAGAAATAATGGCCTGTCTAGGAACTGAGGGCATCAGTGTTATAACCATGAACCACCAAATTCTGTCAACAGTCAGTAATTTTGGAGAATACCCCTAAGTCTTAGATAAGATCTCAGCCTCTGCTTGATTTGGGGCAGATATAGCAATAGAAATTAATATACGTTCCATTTTAGGGGAGATCTGAGCCTAAACTGATTTATCTTTTTATTTCTTGGCAGTCTCATACATACACTGTGTTGTCATCATATTCATATTCCCCAATGCCCTCAGATATCCCCCTTCCTTTTCCTCTGTCCCTTCTCCTTCCTGACTAGTTCTCCAGTGACTAAGTCATTATAAGAAATGACATCCTGTCCTCCAGTAGGCATTAGCCGCCATCAGCTCCTCAGGAAGGGTGGGGCTTCATGGACACCCCCTCCATGCTTGGTGGTAAGTTGAAGGTGGCCATGGGTGCTGCATGCTCATGGTTGCGATGGCTATGCCTTATCCAGATGACAGCGTTCCGTGACAGTCTTCCCAGTCCCCCTCGTCTTAAGTTACTTCTGCTTTCTCTTCCATGATGCTCCCTGACTTTGGAGGTTGTACATATAGATGTCCCACTTACAGCTCAGTGCTCACTGGCCATTTGTTATCCACACTTGGACCAGACATGAGTCACCTCATTAACCACCACCCTCTACAAAAAGGAGCTTCACTACCCCAGATGGAAAGCCACATCTGTCTATGGGTGTAAACGTAAATGTTATAAATATTTAGAAATCAGCTAGAAAACGTGTTCATATGGGAAAACAATGGTATTGGGGGGTCTTCCCTTGGGTTCATGCTCTCCCCAGGCATAAGCTTTTGACCTGGTTGCTAGTCTCGGGGTAATTGTTCCCTCCCATAGCACAGGCCTCAAATCCAATGATAAAGCAGTTTGTTATCACCAAAATAGTTGTGCTACTGTTGTGCCAGTGGGCATATCTTGCCTGGTGGATCAGTATTGTGGCACACATGGTCTACAGATGGGCGAGATGACTGACGTGTCTCCCCCAGCACCCAGCACAGTGCCTTCCACACCATGCATGGTAGCCAGCAGGAA
Source organism: Peromyscus melanophrys (assembly GCA_902168415.1). NCBI lineage: Eukaryota > Metazoa > Chordata > Mammalia > Rodentia > Cricetidae > Peromyscus > Peromyscus melanophrys. Next base: position 58,500 of record CABHPR010119183.1, read on the forward strand.
GCCAGTTTGCAGCTCAGTTCCACCTTGATTTCTCAGTGTCCCAACCCAAATGTGAGCTGTCCTTGACTATCAGCTCTTACCATCTAGTTCTTATGGGCAACCAAGAGCAATGCCAATAGCCTGTCTTCTTCCAGAGGCCTCTGAGACATCTCTGGGCATGAACTGACTTAACTGTTTTTCGAGTTAGTAAGAACAAATCACCCTTCAGTTTTTACATGTTTTAATACGTTTGTCTTTATCTGTCTTTATCTCAAAAATATGTGTACCTTTTAAATTGTTTTTTATTTATTTATCTTCTTTGACAATTTCATACATGTACATAGTCATCTGTGTTCATCTCTGTGATCATCTTGAGGCAGACAGGAGCCATGTCTGTCTCCACATCCTTGAAGCTCTGCACGTGACTTGAAACTTAGCAGATATGCAATGACAGTTTGCTTTCTATATGGCTAAATGGAGTCAAGAGACTTGGCTAAGGAAAAAGGGTCCACCTAAAGCGAGGAAAAAGAGGAAGGCTGGGGACAGGATGGCTGTGCTCTCCACAGAACAATGGTCTCAAGATGCCCATGTCCTGATCCCTGCCACCTGAGACTGTGTGAGATTATGTGGCATATGAAAGGGCACTTTGCCAGTGGACTTAAGGCCAATTCAGAACAGGGAGATCCTTCAGTGGTCAGTTTGTTGTTGGTGATGTGGCCAAAATGTTTGACAGACCCAATTAATGGAAGAAAGATTTATTTTGGCTCACATATTCTGAGAGTCCAGTGCATCATCACATGGCCCCAAGAGCTTGAATAGAAGAACATCACAATCATGGGAACATTAAGTGGAGAAGAACTCACTTCACGGATGAGCAAGAAACAGATGGTATGACAGGAACAGGAAGTAGCCAGGGAGCCCCAAGATCGTGCTCCCAGTGACCCACTTCCTCCAGCCAGGTCTCGTCTCCTAAAGTTTCTACCACCTCCCACAGTGCCATTATCTGAGAGCCAAGCATTCAGCTCATGAGCCTGTCCTGGGTGCTACATCTACTGTTTTTTTTTTTTTTTTTTTTTTTGGTTTTTCGAGACAGGGTTTCTCTGTGTAGCTTTGCGCCTTTCCTGGAACTCACTTGGTAACCCAGGCTGGCCTTGAACTCACAGAGATCCGCCTGCCTCTGCCTCCCGAGTGCTGGGATTAAAGGCGTGCGCCACCAACACCCGGCGCTACATCTACTGTTAACCATGACACCAGGTGTGCCAAATGCAACCACACACACTTTAAAAGCAGGAGATGAAAGCAGACACCAGGTTCAAAAGAGGCATGGAGGTTAATGAAGGGGCAGAAGAGATTCAGAATCCGAGGACTCAATCCATTTTTCTGGCCCTAAACCTAGAAAGAAGGGACATAAGTCAGGTGTGTGTGGCCTCTGGAAACTGACAATGGCCCTAGGTTGGCAGCAGCAAAGGAACAAGGGCCTCTCAGCCTCACCAGGACCTGAATTCTACTAACAACCTGAACTAGCAAGCAACCATGTTTTACCCTAGGGTCCCACTACAGAGGCACAGCCCAGACGGTACCTTGATTTTAGCCCAGTGAGATCCGGAACCTGTGGAATTCTAAGATAATAAATGTGAGTTATTTGCCCCTACTTAAGCTTGCATTAATCTGTTACAGCAACAATAGAAAATGAATACAGGGGCTGAGGAGATGGCTCAGGGGGTAACATGCTTGCCATATAAGCTTGACAACCTGAGTTCTGATCCCCAGAACCACCCTGAGTTCTGATTCCCAGAACCATGTAAAAATGGAATGCAGGGGCCCAAGCGACTGTTCTACAGCCCCCATACCAAGAGACGGGAAGCAGGGAGGGACAGGGGACTCCCTGGAAGCTTGTGGGTCAGCTATCCTGACATACACAGCAGTGAGCAGCAAGAGACCCTTTCTCAAACAAGGCCGAAGGACCAACACCAAAGACTTCTTTCTGACTTCCATACCGATGCTATGGCACACATACACACATACACTCACACACGCCAGGAAATGGAAAGAGGCCATCTTAACCGGAAACACTGTCTTCCCTCCACGGGAGGAAGCGTGAGCACTCAAGTCTCACCAGTGGTAGACAGTGGAGCATTACTATCTAGTTGCTTCCCCAGCAGCTCACAAGGACACAGGTAAGCCAGTTCTGAGACCAATAGTAACCTGCCTGAACCCAAACTGTTCCACATGGAAATCTCAGCCCTTGGGGGACACAGATTGCATGGGAGAGCAAGATTGCAATCACACTATGACAACTCTTGTGTGACCAAAATCCACTCCAGGGGCCTCTTGGGCCTCATTCTATAGATAGGCAGAGTCTATGCCCTTCCCATTTCTCCATTATGAGTACTCTCAAAGCGGAAACTGCTTCAGACTAAGGTTGACTTAGGTGTGAGTTTAGGGGTATTTAGGGGAACTGGTGGAGTATTGTTTTGCTTAGAAGGCTGAGTTCCAGGGCTGGCCTTGAACTTAGGGACTCCTGCCTCCTACTCCTGGCTGCCAGTGTTCTAAGGATACACCAACAATACAGAGCAGAATCTTTGTCTCCTTTCAATGCCCTCAATCTACATGTTTAAAGCAAATGTTCTGCAAACGCAAAGAGATGGGCCTCACTGTGCTGAAGTCAAGGTCGTAATAAGTCGAGTATTTTCGAGATGTCCTAGCCCAGACTCTTACTCTACAGAGAGCAAAACTAAGGCCTGGGTGGCCAGTGAATTATCCGAGGTCAGGGGTCAAGTTAGAGCAAAGCTAATCCTGGAACTCAGATCTCCAGTGTGTCCAAGTGGCTGCAGGTGCCACTCTCACAAGTGAGGTATGTATTTAGATATTTTTGATGTGCCTTTGGGCCATTTTCTGTGCCCCCTCCCTTGCTTTGGACTGGTTTTGACTCCAATTCCAGCACTTGCTCTTTTTTTTTGGAAAATTGCCCCAGGGATATTAGAGCCTCTTAGGACTTCCCATCCCCTCTTGACTGCCATTAAACTGTGATTCCCTGTGGTCGGCTGAGCAAACAAGAATGTGTATATCTTCCTGCGCCCCCTTCAGGACTTTGCCTGAAATTACATCTAGACTTGGCTTGCTTCCCTGCCCTAACTTCTTAATCAATGTCTCAGGGGCAGCTCCTGAGGAACTGGAGGATGCTGATTTTACAATTGAGCAGTCTGGAGATTTGGGCTAAGCAAAAATTTCCATCATATGTAGCCAAGCCAAAAAAAAATCTCTGACGCAAAAAAAAAAAAATAAGATTAGCTTTTCCGCCATGGTAACCTTGCTACCTCCCAACCGACAGGAAATTATTTTCCTGTAAGAAAAAGAACCCTTAATTACTAACCAATAATTAAAACCTGAAGTCAAGTACAGGAAGCCAGAGCTGGGCTCTTAGCAGTGTTCTTTAACATAGTCGTGGGAATCATGGTGAGGTCTCTGCTTTCCATGTAGCCTTTACATACCCTCTCCACAATACAGGATCCGCTGGCTGGAAGAACAAGATGTGTTACAGTGTGTAGGAGGTGTTTTTATTAAGCTATGGAGAGAGAGGGCTTGTGTTTTATAGAGCTAACATTGCCAAGTTTTTAAATAGGTAGTTTGGTATATGTCTAAGACATTCTGAACGTTCAAAGTCTCCTGTTGAATTGCTATAAGAAGAAAAACAAAGCACTGTTTAATGGTCCTCAGGTGTCCCATCTCTAAAACAGTGAAGGTTGTCTTTCCCAAGAAGATTATGACTACCTTCAGCATCAAAGTAGGAGAATAATTATACATATTGCAGATATGGAAATTAGGTTTTGTTTTTATTCAGTTGAAGCTAAGCATGGTGGCTCACACCTATAATCTCAGCACCAAGACAATTGCCATGAGTTCAAGGCCAGCCTGAGCTACATAGTAAAAGCCTATCTCAAGAAAACAATGGGAAAAACCAATGGAAGAATCTAACAGATCATAGATTATGGAGCAAGAAAACATTTGAAAATCCCACAAAAGTTAGGGGCCATCCTTGGCCTCATAGGGAAGGAGGAAAATGTAATTCTAGGGGCAGAGGAACAATCAGGTGGGCTTAAGGGAGGGGACATGGCTTCTTTTACTTTCAGGTGTGGGGAGTGGAGAATGAATCAGTTGAACTCCCCAGAGTGTTAAAGATACTAAGCCATTCTGGTACAAAATGCTGGACCCACTTTGCACCACCTTCTCCTCCACCACCACCTCTTCCTCTTCTTCATCTTCTCCCTATCTCTCTCTTCCTCCCTCCCTCCTTCTCTCCATTTTTCCTTCCGTCCTTTAGAGGCTCAGTGCCAAGGCCACACAATCCCGCATAAGTGTCTGCAATATTGACCAGACAGATACTGAGCCATTTGACCCAGGAAGTACCTTGATGGGATCATTACCAGGCACCTTACAGAGAGCATGTTCTCTGTGCATAGATAACAACACTGTTCAGGAGCACACCAGCTAATCCCTCACAAGCGGGCATGATTATCCAGTACCATGTGATAGTTTGGTTAAGTCACAAAATCTGAGGTCCCCATGGTGTTTGCATCTCTGCTCCCTGCCTTTGGCCCCTGGTATTTTAGCCCCTGTGGCTTCGTCTCCTTTACTTCTGCTGCTTCCTCCTGACTGACAAGGATACACAGTGTGGTTATTGACAGTGTTCCTGGCCCTGTGTGATACATGCATTATCACATTCACTCCGCAACTTATACCAAATACTTATGTGGTTTGTGCAGTCAAAAGTTCAGCCACTTTCTTGTTCATCTGTCCCAAACAGAAAATTGAAGATCAGAGAGGCTAGTGATCTGCTCTGCTTACACAGCTAGTGAACAGAAAAATGTGAAGTTCACCATCTGTCACTGCCTTCCTTCGGCCTGATCCTCCTTCAGTCATCCCACTTTCGCAAATGCTACTGCCAAAAACACAGTGGCGAGCCTCCCAAACACTTGACTCTTCTCTTCCTCCTTTCTCCCAACCTGCCAACCCACTCTATCCTCCATGGTCACTTCTCTGGTCCTGTCAAGAGTATCCTGGACCAAGCCCACATCACTCACATTCACAAAAGCATCTTGCTTCCACTCTTTGAACACATTCTATCCAAAACAACCAGAAACTAAATAAAGCCTTGTCACTTCCCTACTTAAACCCACCTGATGGCTCCCCTACCCTTAAAACTGCATCTTTCTCCTTTCCTATGAGACAAAGGATGGCCTGACTTCCATGGCCTTTTGAACCATTTTTCTGCTGCAACATCTGAGACATACTCAACTCTTCCTCAGTTTCCTCCACTGTTGGGTCCATCTCAATTTAAGCACCATGCTCTGTTTAGTCATTCCCAGTTCTTAATACAGTCTGTAGTTATGTGTGTGCTTTTGGGGGTGGGGGATGCCTACCAATTAGAGCACCGGCCATCTTAGCTGTCAGATTCACCTTGTTATCCTCCACATAGCAGGTGGGCAGGGCAGAGTAAGCAGTTAATAAGTACTCACCACACGGCTGGAGAACGAATGCTTTGCTTAAAAATACTTTAGCCTGTACCCTTTCTGCTGGTCATGTGTGGTAGTTTGGATGATAATGGGCCCCCTAGCTTCATAGATTTGAATGCTTGGTCCTCAGTTGGTAGAACTGTTTGGGAAGGATTAAGAGGTGTGGCCTTGTGGGAGGAGGTGTGTCACTGAGGACAGCTTTTGAGATTTCAGTAGCTTCCAGTTTTGATTCAAGATGTGAGCACTCAGTTGCTCCAGACACCTGACACCTGCTACCTCTCCTCTGCCATCGTGGACTCTTATCCCTCTGGAACTGTAAGGCCAGAATAAACAACTTCTGTAAGTTGCCTTGTTCATGGAGTCTCACCACAACAACAAAAAGGTAATTAAGCCGCCATGCTTTCTTTCCCACCACTCGTCCTTGGTTGTGCTGACAGTGGCAATTATTTATTTATGCCTGAATCGATGCCAGCATCTCACTCTAAAAGAAAAGCTGTTGTCTGTCCCACCCAGAATCGTCCAATCCAGATATGAACGTATTTTCGTTTCCTGGTTGGGGCAGAACGGCTGTGTTTCTCCATGGCCTGCAGCTGAGGAACAGAAGACCCTTCTATGCAGAACTGCCTTGTTCAGCCCCAAGAGAACAAACCAGAAGGAACTAGAGAAAGGGGTGGCAGTGGCTTTCTCAGTGCTTTCAACTCGAGTTATGTGCAATTACAACTTGACTTCCAAGACACGCCTTCTCAGGCTGAAAAATAACCAGGGTTTCTTCCGTAGTAGGATCAAGTATTCAAAAGATTTTGAGAAAGATATATGTGGGTTTCTTCTTAGTTAACAGGCTTCCTTTATTCGCTATTTCTAGTAGAAAGGAATTCCCAAATATAGGAACTCAACTCACAGGACTCGGCAGAAACAGGGCATTAGAGTGTCCTCACTATTAATATGAAAATCCATGCACCATATTTACAAATCTTTCCAAGGGAAAACAAACTTGCCTTGGAAACAATGTTTATAATTACAATCATGGAATGCTATCAGTTCCTCAGAGGGAGTGCTTAAAATATCAATTTAAATGCAAATGAATTTTATCATTCCAAATTAGACTCGCTCCATTGTGTTGAAATTAATATAGAAAATAATATTGAATGCTAAATTGCAAATAATTAATATTGACACAATGAAAAACGTAGGGTTTCATTTTAGTATTGGGGGAAAAGTCTTGTCTGCGTGTGTCACTGTGTGTCACGATCAATGTCCTCCATGCATGGCAGCATAGCATGTTGATTAACTTGAAAAAGAAGACAAATGGCAGGCGACATCCCAGGGCCCAGCAAGCTGTCCTTTGGGTCTAAAGAAAAAAGATGAAACCTGTATTTAACTGACAAAATAGCACTTAAAAATAAATGATTTCCTATTTACACAGCATGAAGCAGTACCATTAGGCAGAGAAAAGGAGACTTTTTTTATGCTCTATAATCTAGTCTGGGGGTTGACAAACCTCATCCAAACACTGTCCACTGACTTTATATTAAATAAATAAATAGATAGATAGATAGATAGATAAATAAATAAATAAATAAATAAATAAATAAATAAATAAATAAATAAATAAAGCTATGCTTAAAGCAGCCACATTGACATCCTTTGTTTTTTAGAGCTGAGCATCAAGCCCAGGGCCTTGCACATGCTAAGCAAGCACTCTACCACTGAGCTATATGACCAGCCAGCCTGTTTACTTATTGGTGATGCCTGCTTTTGTGCCATAAAGGGAAATTGTGACAGAGACCATGGGGCCTGCAAAGCTTGAGACTTTTGCTACTTGACCCTTTAAGAAAACGTCAGCTGAAACCTGTTGATCTGACCCGTCACAGATCAAAACACAGAAATGGGTTTGGCTGAAAACCTAAGTCCAAGAGTGCAGTGGGAGTCCAGTCCTGGCTGGACCATTCTCCGGCTGGGTGGCATCTGGTGTGATGCCATACACATCTCAGGGACATAACTTGCTCATTTGTAAGCTGGGAGGACAGAGCTCTTGTCTGTTGTAACTCTGAAATTGTACAAAACTCTTATCCTCTCCAATAAAATCCCAGATTAAGAAGCAAAAGCTGGGTTGCTTTTGTAAGGAAATGATCACCAAGTACCTTGAATCTATTTAAATCTGCTCTTGATGATGGCAAACATGTCTTTGCACTCACCACAGTAGCTAAGTGACTTCAAAAAGTTTTGTGTTGACATGCCATTGTCATTTCAAGTCCCCTGAGGCTGGCACTGAGGGACAGAGTCACAGGGCAGCATTTTCTTTAGGACTTGGTCCCAGAAAGCATGGGTAGAGGAATATAGGAATGACTAGGGAAGGTAGGGCTGCCCTGGGTAACACAAGAGTCTCACTGTGGGCAGCTGCAGCTCACTTGCATCCGACGTTCCCAGGACACAGGTTAGAATGGATGAGGCGATGTTGTGGACATTGATACATCCACTCCCACCAGCCATCAAGTAACAGTCAAGTAATAGGATGGAAGAGGGGCAATGGCCTATCCTCTGGGCTGCTACAATCACAAGCAGATGGGGCTCCAGCTGTCCAGAGAAAATGCAGTCTCATGCAAGTTGAGTCAATGGGCACTGGAATGCTAAAAGCAAGAGGTTCTGAGTGGTTGTACAACAGCACCTGCCAAACTTAGAAAGTCAACAGTCTCTAAAGGCTCTATTCACACATACCTATCTGTGAGCTCTCCCAGTAACTGCATGGCTTTTTTTTTTTACCCAGAATATGAATGTGCTACAGTAATCACTTACTGTACATATTATAAAAGAAAAACAATCCTAAAAGATGATGTAACATAAATATTGAAAAGGTTAAAATGCACACCTGTGTCCATAAGAGCCTTCTTCACCAGAAACAAGACAAAGAATCAACCAAAGGGTTGATGGACATGGAAACAGAGGAGTAAAATACAACATTATAGTGGAACACCACAGAGCTTTAAGTGGGAAGGAACTGTGCAAGGCTGCAGTATGGATGAACCTGGGGACATGATGCTCAGTGAGATAAGCCAATCACAAAAGGCATACCCCGCCCCCACTTACCCAAATTCTTAGAGTCAGGAAGTAGAGTTGGAGAAGCTTGTATAATAGGCTGACAGTTTCAAGTTTGCAAGATCAAATGTTCTGGAGATTGCTTATACACTAATGTAGTTTACATTTTTTTCCTTTTTAATTTATGTGTATGGGTGTTTTGCCTGCTTGTATGCCTGTGCATCGAGTGTACACAGTGCCTTTGGAGTCCAGAAGAGGGCATCAGATCCCCTGGAATTTTAGTTACAAACAGTTGTAAACTCCCATGTGGGTGCTGGGATTAGAACCCAGTTCCTCTGAAAGAGCAGCCAGTGTTCTCAGCCACTGAACCATCTCTCCAGCCCCACACTGATGTATTTAAACATGACTGAACTCAGCATTAAAAATAGTTAAGAAGGTAAATTATACATCATGTTTTCACAATGATCTAAATAAAGTACCTAAAAATTATAACCAAACTCGAAATAAGTTCTAACATTTTCCCCTCAGCCTGAGGGGTAGTACCTTGCACTAACAGAGCACTGTATGGCCCTGTTCTCAGTGTGGCCAGTAAGGAGAAAGTTTCTTTGCCAAAGAGCTATTCTGACTTAAATAAATGTGTGTGGGGGGGGATGATGTAGTCAATCACAGACCTCCTCCTCTTAAGAAAAAATCCTCAGGAATACTCAGCGCTAAAATGAGACCATAGAAGTGGGACTAGTATCTCCAAACAGAGCAGATGAAGATGCAGTCCAATACTACAGGTCTCCTTAGGAACCTGGTCAGCCAGGCACTAGATCCTGAGGGGGGTCTCCTTAACGGAAAACAAACTCAGGATGAGCAGCACACTGAATCCCTCCCTCACCATCAACAGGACCTGAGCTGGTCCACCGAGAGCTCTGGGTAGCATTTATGACCTTAATCAGAAAGCATGCAGCGCTCATCTGGAAACTAATTGGATGCTAAAATCCTCCACACATCGTGACGTGTTGAATATTACAAAGATTTTGGTGGGAGTATATTTAGCAATAGTGACATTGATGTTATATCCCAAGCAGGGACCCCTGTCTACTTGGAGGCTCATTATACTCAGAGTGACAGCAGGCGCTTAGCAAATCTCTTTTGATTGTGATCATCAACCAAGTCACTTGGAGTATCTTTAATGGCTAATGAGGAATTGTACCAGAGTTGAGGTTTTTCTAAACAAGAAATCAAACCTGGATTTTGTAACCCACTGAGCTTTTATTTATTTAACCATTTTCACTCTGCATTCTATTTTACCTTCACGTGTCCTTTGAAAGCTAACTGTATGTTACCTCTATAGTTGACAGCCTCACTTGCCATATGAGTAGGATGATAAAAATAGATTCACCCTGTGCCTGAAGTCTTTTATGGGCCGCCCATGGTGGAGAATGCTTTGTTGGGAGGGCCAATAGCCAAAAAAGATCTCGGAAGGAATAGCAAGGATCAGGGCCATGAGTTCACACACAGTGGTTGATACTGGGAAAAAATGGAGAAAGCTGAGGGAGACCACTCAAGTGAGCAGTAAACACGCTGAATCTGAAGAAATAAATGCTCCTAAGCACATGGAAAAGACAACAATGTATTCGCAGGTTTGGGGATGTAGTTTGAATAAGAATGGACCCCACAGACTCATTTATTTGAATGCTTGGTCCCCAGTTGGTAGAATTACTTGGGAAGATGTAACACGAATTGCTAAATGGTCTTATTAATAAAAAAAAAAAAAGGAGCTAGATATTGGGGTTAATTTGAAAGATCAAAGAAACAGAACAAGCCACAGCCACCAGCTATTACCTTACCAACTCCACGAATCCTCTGATTGAAATCCTCAGCCTCAAGAGCGTGAGTTCCTGTTTCCTCATGCCTTATATACCTTTCTGTGTCCTGCCATATTATTTCCTGGGATTAAAGACGTGTGTCCTTCCCAAGCAAAGACATGAGGTCTCAAGTGCTGGCATTAAAGGTGTGTGCCATCACTCCTGGTTCTGTTCCCAGTGTGGCCTTGAACTCACAGAAGTCCAGATGGATCTCTGCCTCCCAAGTGATAGAATTAAAGGCGTGTGCTACCATTGCCTGACCTCTGTTTACTATAGTGGCTGGCTTTTTCATCTGATCCTCAGATAAGCTTTATTAGGGTGTACAATAGATTGGGGGACACAATATCTTACCACAGGAAGGATTAGTGGTTTTGTCTGGGGAGTTGTGTCACCAGAGGTGGGCTTTGAGGTTTCAAAAGCCCTTGCCCTTCCCCGTTAGCTCTCTCTGCTCCATGGTTGTCCTTTCAACATGCAATCTCTCAGCTACTGCTCCAGCACCATGTCGTTCTTCCTGCTGCCATACTTGCCCCATGCTGATCATGGACTCTAACTTTCTGGAACCATAAGCTCCCAGATTGAATGCTTTTTTTTTTTATAAGTTTGCCTTGGTCATGGTGTTTTGTCATAGAAAAGTAAGACAGAGGCCTTCTTAGACTTTGCAGCTCCAAGGACCACAAGCAGCTAGAGACCTGTCTTCTGGACTCAACTTGTGGGGATGTATCTTTTACCTCTACAGTTTAAGGGGACATGGGGACTAGAGTAAGTAAGGGCTCAACTAAGCTTTACTACTGATGAAAGTTTCCCATGATCTCTCCTGCAAAGCCAAACACCCCGAAGGCTTATTAGGGGTGGGTATTTAAGGCAGCCAAACCTGTCTGCTACCTCAAACCTCAATAATGCAAATGCCCATACTGCAGTGTCCCTCAGGGAAAAGGTTTAGCAACTTCCTACCAACTCAAACTCACACACCCACCAATAACAGAAACAGACATGCACCCACCAATAACAGAAACACATACTCATAGGAAGGCATCCACACAACAGCTGCATTTGTATTAGCAAAAAGGAAAGAATTGCAATGTCCATCAGGAAGTGAATAGGTAAATAAAACTGGTATATGATGAGTTCATACATCAGAATACTATCTCACAACAAAATAAAAACTAATGAAAACAACAGAATAGGCAAATGGCAAAACATTATATTAGCTAAAGAAGGCAAACCCCAAAGGAACACATACATACTTACTGCCATCCACAAGGTATCCTAAACAGGCAGGATTAGACACTGTAGGGATCGATGTGGTGGTTGCCTGAGACATCTAGAGATGGACCAAAAGTGTATCACGTGGTGAGAGAATTTTCCAAGGTGACAAAAGTCTTGCTTGGCTGTGATTGTATGAATACATCCACTTCCTATGCATCCAGCTGCCCTTCAGATCGTACAGTTTACTATGCAGAAACAACACCTGCAGAAAAGTGACTTTCAAAGTCATTATTAGTAATAGGGCCAATTCAGAAACCAGTAACTACTGAAAATGCCTCGTGAATGTGCTAAGGGTGGAATAGAGAACCTGTTCCAGCCCCAGGAACCTCAAGTCTCAGCTTTTCCACTGAGCACCAGTGAGATGTCAACTCATCCCTTTTCCCAAGCCACTATAAGCCCAGAAATGAGAGAACTTAGACCTCTGTCACTATGCACACTGCTGAGGTCTGAACACCATTACTGAATTCTTAGGAAAGTATCTTTCTTGCCTTTTTTTTCTATATTTGCCTTTTAACATAGAATTTAATGCTTGTTCATTGTGATTCATACTCACAGAAGAATAATAGACAAAGATCTACAATTTCCCTCTTCTCTTCTTTACTTCTTCCTCCTCTATAAATCGCACTCACTTTCCAGTTTCGGTACTGAGGCAGCTCTGTGTAAATCCTTCTAGATTTTTCTCCTTCTAAAACCAGAGTCCTACAGAACATCATATCATCATGCAACTTTCTCTTCTATAAAACAACATATTCTCTCCATCAGTATGGATGCACCATAGTTTATTTAACCAACCCGTAATGATTGACGTCTTGGTTTTCCTCTAAAACTTTACTGTTACAAAAGAGAATGGCTGTATGCCTTGAATAGAGGGTCTTCACATACTGGTGTGACTATCCCATTAGAAAAAAATTCCTGGAAGTGAAATGGCTGGGTCAAAGAGCATGTGCAATTTTAATTATGCAGTTATACAATTTTTATTTTAACTCCCTCCTCAAAATATTCTTTGGATACATCATCGTCATCTCAAGAGAGAGACGTCTCACAGAGAACAGAAAGAAGTCCAGAGAAGCAGTGATGGTGAGGGAAATGTCCAGCCTCCTTGAAAAAGTGGCAGCTCTAAGACCAGTGGGGCCTTATTTTCTGGATGCCAACTTGAAATTTCCATAGTGAAAAATGAACCATGGGATTTTTATTAAGCCCCTCAAACACTACCATTGGTGAGGGCTGAGAGGATGTGACTTGAGCATGTGTTAGTTGACAGATTTAAGGACAGGAGCAGTTTCCTGTCAGCTGCTCTAATTAGCCAGGAATGAAGATGAATTGAAGGGGCCTCCTTTGCCAGCCAAGCCTCAGCTTTAATGCTGGCTCAAGGGCTACTAGGGAGGGACAGAGACAAGAGCTGAGCTGGGAAACCCACACAGTTCTGAAGGCCCAGAATGCCATGTTGGCTCTCAGAACCAGAGGCTCCACCCTGGAGAGCGCCCAGCTCACTTCCGGGACACTTTCCAACTAAAATTTGGCTAGAGCTCCAAGGCTTTTTTTCCTTAAAGGGAGTTAAGCTCTTTCTCAACCTGAGAGACCCTGACTCTGGAACAAAGTGAGGGTGTCTGTCCCCATGATAAACGCCCTGAAGACCTAAGGAGTTCTTCAGCATCTTGTGGACCACCACCTCATCGAGCCTTCCTCACCCACTCCACCATCAGCAATCAGGCCAAGTTTTTTGGGGCAAGTAGTTCTAAGAGAGAGTCTCCAAATTTATGAATGAGCACTTTACTTTAAATTATATAAAACTAGTCTGGTAGCCAATCACTGTTTCAATTCATTTTTTACTTTATTTACAAAAGGTAAAATTTGGTTTGGGTGCATCATTCTGTGACTTTTGAAAACATAAAGTCATGCAAAGACCACCACAATCAAAAACCAAATGTCCCTTTCAAGCTATGTCCCCAAATGTCCTGATGCTCCCCTTCTAGTCAATTCCTTGCCCCCCATCACTGACAACCACAGATCCATTTGCATTCTCTACAGTGTTGTTTTTTCTAGAATGTCACAAGGACTATTACATTTGTAATTATTCCATGTGGTTGGATATATCAGTCACTTAATCTTTTTTGGTTGCTGTTTGATGTTCCATTGTGTGCTGTGCCATTATTTGCTTCTCCAATCTCCATTCTGGGACATTTGGACTACATCCACCTTGCACAATTAGAAATAAAACCTCTTGGCCTTTATAGGAAACTAAGATTTCTTAGGGTAACCCAGCCACTACTCAACTTTTAGAAAATGTCACCATCCCTAGAATGCATGGAGACCAACAGAGCCTCATGATTTTCTAGAGGTCAAGAAAGCTCATCTCTGAGAAAAGCCATCTCCTTTGTGGCGCATTGGCGCCCATCCAGCCGTGTCTCCAGTATCGGATAAGGAACTGGGACTGTGTGCCCCGATGCTTCCAGTCAATGTGTCCTTGTACATTCCCCCTGTGTCTTACCAGTCTAAGCCAAGATGCTTCATTTTCCTTTCATGTTCTCCCGTCAACTCTATCTTAAAAGCTTCATAAATATTTCTAAGCAAATAATTCTTGAGATTTAAGAAAAAAAAAACCAGAAATAAGGTTAAACGAAATTATGGTTATTTTTCTATTTGAATTTTTGAAAATATATACAGCTTACGCATTTGGATGTTAAATGTGCATTTAGAATGTAAGATTATATTCACAGATTTTGTGACTTAAATGTGGGTTCGGGCAAAGGAGCTGGTGTGACCCCACTCTTCAAAAGACCTGCATTAGGAGATGGGTCCTGAAGGGGTGGGCAGGCCTTCGAATCTGAAGATAAGCTTCAGTAGGAGCACTGCCAGAACCATCAGCATGATGGAAGCCTGAAGGGAGAAACAAACCCTTCAGTTCCTGAGAACAAAGCAGATTCCTGACGCTTACTGGATTTAGGTGGGCTAAGCAATCTTCAGACCACATGGTCCAGCCTGGGTTATGTGTCAAGTTGCATGAAGGCAAACACTAAGTAGGACCATAAACTTGTCTTGCAATTGTAAGGCAGACTGCAGCACAAGGCTTACAGCACAGCATGCTTTACTATATAAACACTTCCTGCTGAGTCTGTGTGTGGTGTGTGTGTGTGTGTGTGTGTGTGTGTGTGTGTGTGTGTGTGGTGTCAAGGCTGACCACTCTGTGTTGGACAACCAATCAGGGGCTTCATCCCTGAGAGAGGTTAATTCTCCTCCCAGCATTAATTGCCTGCAGTTCCTTGTCTATGGGCAACACACCGTGAAATTTTCTCCCTTCCACCTTAACATGTCCATTGATATTGCTGTTATTCCGGTCTTGTTTATGCAGCCATTTCTAGAAGAGACTTTCACAGGGGATTCCCCAATGCTCAGGCTCTTACAATCTTTCTGCCTCCTTTTCTGCAATATTCCCTGAGCCGCAGATGCAGGAGTTGTGATGTTGATGTTTCCAATGGGGATGTGCTTCCCGCCCACCAACACACACACACACACACACACACACACAATCTCTGATCTCTGCATTGTGTCTAGTTGTGTTTTTCTGTAATGGTCTCCATTTGCCATAAAGAAGCTTCTTTAAAGAGAGGCAGTAGCTACACTTATCTGTAGCTACAAGACTGAGATTTAGAATACAGTAAGGAATTATGCTGGTCTAGCAACGTGGCTTTGCAAATTTGGTATCAACATTTTAATTGTATAAAAGTGCAAGTAATGAAAAGTTAAATATTTGAAATCTCTGGGAAGCATGCTTATATTGTCCTGTCTAACTCCAAAAGCAAATCACTATATTTTAATAATTTTTTAAATATTAAGCAAGCTCTACCTGATGGCTCTCAAAATGTTAAATATATTGAAATCAACAAAACAGACAATTCCTGTAATTTGTTCATTCATTCATTCAACATGTTTGTTTGTTTGTTTCATTTTGTTGTTGTTGGTGGTGGTGGTGGTGGTGCTGATGCTGGTGCTGGTGCTGATGGTGCTGTGTAGCATGAATCTTAGAGAGTCTTATTAATAAAACAAACCCAGAGCCAGTTATTGGGGTGAATACTGGAAGATCAGAGAGACAGAACAAGCCACAGCTAACTTCACCTGGCCAACTTCTCAGCTGATCTTGTTCCTCAGACTGGAAGTCTCTGTGTCCTCATATCCAAATGGCTCTCAGCTGAACTGTGCTGCTCAAAACCTAAAAGCTTAACCAGCCAAATGCTTCTAGTTTCTGGTCCTCACGCCTTATATACCTTTCTGCTTTCTGCCATCACTCCCTGGGATTAAAGGCTTGCTTTCTGGGATTAAAGGTGTGAGTCACCATGCTTGGCTGTATCCTTGAACAGATGGATTTCTGCCTCTGGAATGCTAGGATTAAAGGTGTGTGCTACCACTGCCTATCCTAAGTATTTAGTGGCTTTTCTGTTCTCTGACCCCAGATAAGTTTATTAGGGTACACAATATTTTGGGGAACACAAAACACCACAGTGCTGGTGCTGGTGCTGGTGCTGGTGGTGCTGGTGGTGCTGGTGCTGGTGCTGGTGTTCTGTTTTGCTTTGAGAAGCTCCTGTGTAGTCAGTGGTTTCAAGTCAAAGCCCTAGTCCACCCATGGACCAGCCTCAGAGACTGGCAAAGTAAACAAGTGCTGTGGACTAACACAGTAGCAGACTGTTGGAGGTGGGGGATCCCTTCTAAACAGGCGTGTGTAAGCTCACTTCCACTTAGCACACTGAGGAAGAAGAGAGTTCCAGATGAATAAAAACAGTGCAAGGCCAGGCACCAGAGGAGATCCTGCAGCATGGTGGGGAAGGGGCACTAAGGCCACGCGTTTGTTTCCTGGGGCTGCTGTGACCACAACCTGGCCGGCTTAAAGTACCATAACTGTATTCCCTTTGTCCTGGGGGCCATATATCCAAAACCAAGCTGTGATCAGTGTGGTCACTCCAGACAGTGAGCCTGAGCCATGCTTTCCTGGCTTCTGGAGCTGCTGGCCACCCTTGGCACCACTTGGCCTGTGCCATTGCCACCTCCTGTCACAGACCCCATCTGCCCATTCCCTTCTGATGTCTCCATACCTGTCTCTTCACATGGCCTCAGGAGAATAGCAGCCATTGGAACTAGGGTTCCCGTTGAACCAGTGTGAGCTGGTCTTACTTATTTATATCTACAAAGATACTATTACTGACATCATTTTCATTAATGGTGGGAAGGACCTGGGCTTCTATGTCAGAATTGTAGCCTCAATCTTCCTGTGGAGGAGACTCAGCCCCTACAGGCCAAGTTCTATGAACAGCAACCTAACCACTCTCTTTTTTCTTTCTTTCTTTCTTTTATATCCTGACCACAGTTTCACCTCCTTCCTCTCTGCCCAACACCTTCCCCCACCTCCCCTTTGCCCCTCCCCCATCCACTCCTCCTCCATTACTACTCAGAAAAGGGCAGACCTCCCATGGATATCAACAAAATGTGCATATCAAGTTGCAGTGAGACTAGGCACCTCCCTTCATATTAAGGCTGGATGAAGCAACCTGGTGGGAGGAAAGGGTCCCAAAAGCTGGCAAAAGAGTCAGAGGCAGCTCCTGCTCCCACTCTTAGGAGTCCCAGAAGATGACCAAGCTGCACAACTGTCACATATATGTAGAGGGTAGGTCAGTCCCATGCAGGCTCCCTGGTTGTCAGTTCAGTCTCTGTGAGCCCCTGTGAGCCCAGGTTAGTTGATTCTGTGGGTTTTCTTGTAGTGTCCTTGACACCTCTGACTCCTATAGTCCTTCCTTTTAAAAGAAAGAGAGAGGCGGAGAGGGAGGGAGGGAGAGAGGGAGAGAGGGAAGAAGGAAAGGAAGGGGAGAAGGAAGGAAGGGAGAGCTGAATAGTAATGGAGCCACATCCACTTCTGTATCACTGGTGATTCTTTTCCCACAATAAAGGCATGTGTGAGACGGGACCTTCAGGCCCTTGAAGTCTTAAACATTTACCATATGGCCCTTAAAACAAGGCAACCACTAAGCCAGAGAAAAACTGAAAGTCAGCAGACCATGAACAACCTTGGTGAAATTTAGAAGCCAGTGCTTGTACTTGACCATGAGAGCTCTAGGGATGAAGATCAATCAGGGGGATGGAATTCAACACTGAGAAGAAATGCAAAATGGAACTGAATACAGAGAGAGAGAGAGAGAGAGAGAGAGAGAGAGAGAGAGAGAGAGAGAGAGAAAGAGAGAGAGCGCATGGGATGGGCGGAAAGGTTTTTGCAGGTCACAAGAAAAGGTACTCACATTAGACAATCAAAGAAACAGAGGGCAGTGAGTGAGTCATTGGCCTCTGTGGTTTGAACAAGGTCTTAGGTTCTAGAAGGCTTAGGAAGATGCTGAGATGAACTTGAATGAGAGTTGTTGAGGACCTGGAGGGCAGAAGCCTCTCCCTCCCCCTGGTTCTTAAAAATGCTGAGAACACCGATGATCACGGAGATGCCTGTCATCTTCAAAGACCTAGGCCTGAATACTTCCCTCCCAGGAGACTGTGGTACATAATTCACCTGCTAGAACCCAGAGCAAGAGGAGATGGTGTGATTAATGTGGATCTGATGTTCCATCTTGTAGCAACTTAATAAAGTATGTGCACAGCCTCCAAACAAAGGCTGTAATCACTTTTCCATAGTTTATGAATTATGAAGTTGGATTCCCATCAGCAAATGCTGTCAAAGTTTTTGGCATCAAAACCAATTAAAATGATGAATCGCTGTGAAAGGAATTGGGAACACATTTAATCTTTCTCTAGAACAGTTGGGGATCACTTCTCTCTTTTTTGGCCACATTTCACATTAGCAGGGAGCATAAAATTGGTCTCACTCAAAGGTAAATCTCAACTTCTTCATCAAAGGAAACTGATCCCCTTAGCTTTTTCTTGGCTGTAAACACTGCTGTGTTTATAGGCTGCCTTGTGCTTACTTTCCACTCACTTCCCAAGGTCATGGCTCTCTATTTTCATGTCCTCTTAGGAAGGTTGTCCTGCCTAAAGAATCATGAAAGCCGAGATTAGCTGTGAAAAATACAAAGACAGATGAGAGGAGACTGTGAGCGCATCTTGGAGTGCAATTTATTATGGATATGAAAGTTGGTAGAACCCAAAGCTCCGAGGTCTGAGCCCCCCCCCACACACACACACACACAGTGGTTAGTTCTCATCTTGCTGTCATTTACACATTTTAGGCTTTGATGTTCCTGCTCCTCACACTGAGATAGTAAGACTAAGCGAGGTCCTGTTAGCTGGAGCATTTTTTCTCTCTCTCCCCTTTATCATCAAAATGCACTGCAAATGTCACTCAGAACTCTGGAGAGTGAATGTGTCTGAATCACTCTCCAGCCACTTCCAGATGAAAAGCCTTCAGCAAACCCCATAGCCTCACTGAACCTCTGTTTTCTGACCTGTGAAATGGGGGCTACAATGTTCAAGTCTCAAACCTATTCTGAGGCACAAGTGGGACGGATTTGGTCAGAAATATACACACAGATATTCACATCTGAAACATATGTGTGCGCATCTCACAGGAACAGATCCCTGACTGATATATTTATATCCACATAGCTGTGCTTTTGACAGGTGAATAAAAACATTCTATACAATGTATTTGAGATGAAATCCCTAACAAATGGTACTTGCCCAGGACAGCCCCCGGGAAGAGGTGACTCAGCTATCGGTGAACTCATCTTCACTATTTTTAGGGCCAAAAAGAAGGAGAGGCAGGCGACATTGAAGTTGTATAACCATTGAGGTGGGGAAGGCATAAACTAGTCACTCCATGTCTCCTGGGACATCTAGATTCAAAAGCAGTGTCCTTGACCTCCCCTGCCACTCAAAGCAGACAGAAGCCCCACCAAGGGACCAAGCTAGAGATACCTACAGCATGGAAGAAACCCCAGTTAGAAAGAAGGGAACACAAATTGACTCATATCTCACCACCTTGACAAGACAAATTGAGGCCATGGCTGCGACGTCACCTTGCACTTCTCCCTGAGCTGAATCTCCGCTGTCTTGGTGTTAATTTACGTGGTTGCTGATGTAAGGCTTTGTGGGACTGTGAGAACCAGCCAAGAACTGCCTTGTGAGCCGGCTCCTCACTGCCTCTGCACCTTGCAGCCTGCCAGTTCCATAGCAGCGGGATGCTCAGCTCAGCTCCTGACCTCTCTCCTGTCCCAAAGCCCCAGGGCATCCCTGAAGTCACCCTAGGTGACCTTCTTCTAACTCTCTCATGAAGTTACCAAGACTAGATACTGCCTTTCAAAAACCCACATCAACCTCACATTAGCCAAGGCATCTATAAGTACTCTTAACCACTGAGCCATCTTTCCATCCCCCAGTATTTATGTTTCTAAAAGTCCTCCACGTGATTTTGTTGATGTTTTGTTAGCCTTTAATGGCTGAACCATCTCTCCAGCTCTGGGTGATTTTACTCATGTAGCCTGAGTTAGGAATCACTGCCAACTGGCAACCACAGACTCAATTAAAAATTCTGCAACTAGTGTTGACATCCTGAGGATTAGTAAAC
Organism: Peromyscus melanophrys; assembly: GCA_902168415.1. Lineage (NCBI taxonomy): Eukaryota > Metazoa > Chordata > Mammalia > Rodentia > Cricetidae > Peromyscus > Peromyscus melanophrys. The sequence continues at coordinate 78,695 of CABHPR010119183.1, forward strand.
AGCCTAGGCTGAGGGCTTATTAATGGTTAATAGTGACTTGCCATTGTGCAATGTCTGAAAAGCATCAGGTAGTTCATGAATGTCTGTCACATAAGCAATGGGCTGAATGCATGTGTGAATGGGTAGGGACCCCTGAAGACCAACAGCCTGCAGGATGGAAAAGATTGAAGTCACTGTGTCAAACTAGCAAGCCACAGTGTTGAGAGCTAAGGACAAAATATCTTTTCCGTTGCTTCCTAAATCTCTCGTGTAGATGGGTAATTTCAGGGCCACATTTAAAGCTGACTCTGCTGATGACTGGAGGAACCAGAGCTCTGCATTTCCCCGTTACTTTCTTCCCGTACTTCCCAGCCGGCTATCAGCCATCACCACAATTTCTGTGACTGGTGATAACATTATCCTGATGTGTTTCCTCACACTGACTCACTTTTTAACATTAACCAGGTGTAATTTAAAGGGAAACCACAAATTGCTATTTCAAATAGGAAAGCAACCCCGACACCGTAAAGCTGACTGTCACAATAAACGCCACCAGAGCAACCGAAGCGGGATGTTTCTTCCCGCCAATGCTTGCCTCTGTTAGACAAGAAGGATTGCCGAGTTTGGGGAGGTGTTAAGCAAGGAAGCACTTAACAGAGACTTTGTCACCATAATAAGGATGAAAGGGTGTTCTTTAAAGGAGCGACAGTCCTTCCCTACAATGCCAGATTATCTAAAGTGGGGTGAGCCCACAGTTGAGCATCTGAGTCAGTTAGCTTCCTGTTACTGTAGCTGATATCTGACACGTGGTTTTGGAGGTTCCTGACTATTGCTTTGGAGCCTGTGTTGAGGAGGGACATCTAAACTGTTCACCTCGTGAAATGGAAGTGAAAGAGAAAGAGGGGAGCTGGGTCCTACAGTGCACCTGGGAGCATGCTCCAATTGTCTTATCTAGATTTTAGCTTTCATTTTTCTTTGTTTAATTGTGTGTATGCATACATGTCTGTGTGAGACTTTACACAGATGAGTGTGATTGGCCACAGAGGCTAGAAGAGGTTCTCAGATGCCCTGAAGCATCTAGTCACAGTTGGTAATGAGCTGATCAACATGAGTGCTGGGAATCTTCCTCAGGTCCTCTGCAAGAAAACTACCAGCTCTTAAATGCTCAACCGTCTCTCCATTCCAAAAATGTAATTTAAAAAAATCCTACTTCCATACAAAATGGTATAACCAACAGAGAAAAAAAGAAATGAGTTTGGAAAGCAAGGGAGCTTCTTTGTGGAAGCCTGCTTGCCCTGTTAGGCCTAAAAGGTATTCTACCAACCTCAGATGAAAGAATTCACTAAATAAAACCATACTGGTAAAGAACAGTGAATGGATCTTGCAAAGGAAGAGATTCGTGTCTCCAGTTCTAGTAAAGCCTGTCTTGAGGTCATTTGAGTAACTGGGGTCATGAGTGTGAGGCCCTTGAAAGTGGGATTAGTGCAAGTGGGGAAGTTAACTTACCTGCTCAATTTACACACTTGGATTTAAGCTGCTCCGGAGAGTAAAGACACTACATCATTCTTTTCCATTTGGTGGAGATTTGGTCTTCTCTTTCAAGCATTGCCGTAGAATGTAATGGTTATGATTCCAATGTGCAGAAACTAAGATTGTGGAGTAAGGGGAAGAGGCTTGGAGCCAGACTGCACCCTCCCAAACCTTGCTTTTCCCCTTATCCTCTGCGTGACCTCTGGCAATCGTTCAGCTCCTCTGGGCCCCAGTGTCTGTGCTCACAGCATGGGGGATGATGAGTGCTGCACACACACACGTAAGAACATCCTGAAGAGAAACCAATGCACGCAGAACACCTGAACGAGCCTCTTGCATGGAGTGATAATGTAGCACTGTGCATCATTTGTTACTGCTATGGCAAACATTTACACTTGGAAGGTTATCCAATGAAAGCCATGTCTTCCATCCTGGACACCATGCCTCTCTGCAGAGGCAAGGCACTATAAATAGGCCTTTGTGCTCCTTTGCACTCTCTGTATTATTAGTCTATGAGTTTACCGTCTATGCCTCCCTTCCATATAAATGAAAGTTCATTATGCATTCTGCACTGCACATTGCCATCTTTACTGAATGACATTTCTTGGGAATGAGTTTGTTATAAGCCTTGTACTTCATCCTTTGCCAGAGGTACAGAGCTTTGCATCTTAGTGAACTATAATTTATTTAACTCATCCACAGTATTGGTTATTTGGGATACTTTCAGTCTTTTAACATTATACTCGCAAATGTCTTGAATATGTTTAAATATGTAGTGTATAATTAAATATGTAATTTACATGAATGCATGTAAATATGCAAGTGTACTTTCAGAGTCTTGGGGATGAATCATTAGGTCAAAGTGTTCATTTTGTATTTTGATAGATGTTGCCAATTTTCTCTTCAAAGGAATTGAACCAAGTTGTACAACCAACAAAATGCTCATGACCTTCATCTTCAAGGTCTTATTTAAATACCTAAAACACATAAAGTGACCAAGTTTCTTTGTTTATTTTGGCTGCTATAACAAAATAGCTCAGAGTGGGTAATTTGTAAGCAACAAAGGTTAATTATTCATAGTTTAGGAAGGTGCAAGTCCAAGATCATGGGACCAGAATATCCAGAACAACAAGCTCTCCAGGGGCTCTCTCCTAAAGACACTAATCCCGCTTGCAAGGGCCTCACTCTCATGACCCCAGTCACTCAAAATCTGGAGAGCTTGTTTGTGCCTCACCATGAAAGGATGGTATAAGAAAGCACTATCGATGACGACCAGGTCCTCACAGACACTGGATGTTCTGGTCCCATGATCTTGGACTTGCACCTTCCTAAACTATGAATAATTAACCTTTGTTGCTTACAAATTACCCACTCTGAGCTATTTTGTTATAGCAGCCAAAATAAACAAAGAAACTTGGTCACTTTATGTGTTTTAGGTATTTAAATAAGACCTTGAAGATGAAGGTCATGATTTCTTTTCAATATATGATTGCTTAAGGAACACCAAGGAGGACCAGTAAGTCAATCATAGTTGCCAAGTATTAAAATTACATGAGTGGCACGGTCATCGAGGCTGTTCATACCACCATAACTTTCACTCCACATACAGAAGAAGAAAGCTTTCAAACAAATTTCTGACTGCAATATTTTTGTAGTGCTGGAGAAAAGCTAAATCTCATTAAGTTTTACAGCCAGACCTAATATAGACATATTAAGTAGGAGAAGCTGGATTTGAAGCGGTTAGTAGTGAAAATAAAGTTGCATGCTTTTTCCCACCCAGGTTTGAAAGCCTGTCTTGGAGTGGACTTTGGAAGATGAATTCCAATGAGTAGCAGCTTCCAAAGGTCAGCCCCAGGAACACACACCTGTGTGCAGAACGGGGCGAGCTCAGGTGGTATAGAGTACTGCCAAGCAAGCATTAAACCTGAGTTTGATCCCCAGAACTCATGTAAAAGAAAAACAGTGCAGTGGAGTATGCCTGTAATCCCAGTGATGAGGAGGTAGAAGCAAACAGAACTCTGGGGCTTACTGAGCCAACCAATTTAGGCTGCTTGTGAGTTCCAGGTCAGCCAGAGAGAGACCCTGCCTCACCATCCTCCACACAACACCACCACCACCACCCAAAAAAAGACAGGCAACACCCATGGAACACATTCCAAGCTTGTTCTCTGGCTTCCCCACATGCATACATAAACATGAACACACATGCATGCTCACACACACACACACACACACACACACACACACACACACACACACACCACACACACACACACAAATGTGTGTGAGGGAATCCGCTTCAGTCTAACCTAATAAATGCATCACAGGCCATCTGAGATCTGAAGACAAGCCAAGGAGACATTGACAGTCAATGGTCATCATAAAGGGGACTCCAAGGAGCTGCCTTGCCTATTTCTTTGAGCAACTGCCCACCCTTCCATCTATATGTACTCTACAGGCTTCGGAGAAATACCTAAGGGGAAAAAGGTTCTATTCTTCTAAAACCAAGACAATGTTAGTTTAGGGCACTGTGTGTCGACCTTTAGAAATTGTCATCATTACTATTATTATTATCACTATCTCCTCTTAGACTTAGAGCTTGATGCTTCTCCCAATCCTGCTGATAAGGGTGGCATCCAGTACCACAGCAAGGATCTGCTGAGCTTTGGGAAATGCAAGCAGTCCAGCCAGAATTCCGTGGTTTGAGGCATGCTGATACTTGTGTGTCCTCGCTGTTAGGCTCCATCATTCTTAGTATCTAGATTCTGTGTCAGTAACTAGAGAAGTAGCTAGAATTTCCAAGAACAAGACATAATGAGAGGAGATGTCAAACCTGCCACCAGAGAGCACTGTGAGAGAGAGAAAGTAAATGCCCTTGGAAACCTGAAGCACATAGAAGGAGGATCACAAACAAACTTCTGACCGCATGTCCCTTTTTTTTTTTTTTAATTTTTGGAGTGCTAGAGAAATGTTAAATTTCATTAAGTTTTACAACCAGGCTTAATATAGACATAAATCCCTTTAATGTTGGTTTCAGTCAAAAGTGAGCTGAACATTATCGTTAAACCAGTGCATGTGGGGGAATTATTTGAGGAAAATCAAAATAGGCACAGTTGGGAACGTTCAGGCATGACCATATTAGATGCAAGTAGGCGCAGTAGCAAAATTCTTTAGGCACTAATGGGCTGGGCTATTTTGTTGCTCAGTTTCCATATAGATGAGCTTTGTGCCGGGGCAATATGGTTGCGGTTTAAAGTCTATCTGGGGAAGCTCATTTCTCTTTCATTAGCCCATGAGCTCAGTGCAATTTCAGCTAATACTGTTCCACAGCTCCTAGCTGGGCGACTCGGTTAAATGCCTTCAGGGAAAGCAGCAATCCAGAACAACGGGACAAAAATGGTGTTTCTTCTTCTGAATTCCTCTAGCTTGGCATTGCACTGGCAATTCATCACATGCCACCCCACACCCAAGTCATACACACCTATTGCTTGAGACATTATTTAAGTCTCGTACTATATTTCGCTGGAGACATCTTATCTCCCTGTCTGACTTCTCTGAGGTCCAGTGTAACTACAACAATGTAGACCTTTTTCTTGTTGTGACTGATGCCCCAGTGCATACATAATGAGATGGAAGCACAAACTCCTTAACTGCTGGAGAACTGCCAAACAGCAAACAAATCTGAAAAGGTGTTCATCTGGGCAGGTGGGTGACAAAATGGCAGACCCTCTTCCTAAAGTGCCACCAAGCCCAGCTGTGGCCCCAGCTGCACCCTGTGGGTAAGGCATGTCTGGCCCAACTGCACACTGTAGCCTTAATACAGGTGCCAAGATTACATATGTCAACGAATATACAAACCTAGTATGGTCAAAGTGCTAATATGTTATCACTTTTTAGGGAAATCTGGGGAGTTGTAGGGAGAAGTGGGGGTAAATATTATCATATTTTATTATATACATGTGTGACACTCCCAAAATATAAAAAAAAAATTTAATAAGATGGCTGAGACCTGCATGCAGACACTATGGGTACCGTGTACCCTCTCCCCTTAGCAGTGGTTTCAGCATGCCTTCTGTCTAGAGCAGTGTTCTGACCTTGAGAACAAGCAAGGTCTTTGTGAAAAAAAAAAGAAGAAGAAGAGCTAGAAGCTACAGAATTGGTGCCCTCCTAGGCCACCCCAGAGATCCTTCAGCCAGTAGTGAGCAGGCCCCAGTTTGTGGTCTCAGCAACTTGCCTTAACAGCCCTCCTTGGTGCTTACGAGACATGAGAAGAGGAAGCAATAAATGCCTCACAATGTAGTCAGATTGTTTGACTCAGGTGCCTTTTCAGCAGCTGTGCCCCACCTAGACAGCACAGATACTGGCCAGAGGTCCAGGAGCAAAAGGGGTTACCCAGGAAGACAAGAGCTGTGGGAGACTTTAGACTGTAGGCTATAAGAGCCTGGGAACACAAGTAGCATGGAACATGGGTCAAGGACCCACAAACTCTTTCCAAGAGAGGCTTTGCAAGCCTGTACACCACTGGTTAATTCTGTTTATTATGAAAATAACCACGGGCAACTGGGAAGAAGGGAAGTTAACTATTGCAATAAAACTGTTATTTACAAAAACCGAATGAGCCGTGGGCCATATTTTTGTAATCAAAAAAAGGAAGGGCTTAAAATTATGAAGCATTGCACAGACAGGAAGAGAGCAACTTCAACAGCATGGGACTCTGGGCGTAATGCATGAGATTTCTAGAAGAAACTGCTATCCTGATGGGAAAGAACCATAATGGTTGCTGCAGGTGAGTTAGCAGTTAGCACCGCTACTGAGAAAAGCTACAATAATTTGTGGAGTCGTCAGATGCTGCTGTTAGAGGTCATGTTGTCCCTAATCCACCAGCCCTGGGTTTGTCCACATGTTTGTCTGGACTCTGGAAGAGAAAGCTTAAGTGGGTTCCAGTTCATTGCGTGTGTCACTGAAAGTTCACCAGGAAAGACATCTGCTTCCTCGGGAGCTGTGCGTGTGCTGCACTGTGATCTCAGCTGCGATGGAAGCATTTTTGATGCCCGTACATTTGCTTTATTGGAAGTGCTTAAAAGTGTGTGGTTGTCTGTTACTGTCAGTGAAGAAAGGGCTTTAACGGAAGTTCAGTTTAAAGGAAACATTATTTGAATATTAGTGCTTGTCCGGCTGCAATGTCTTTTGCTGCATTGACCAGCTGACGGACCACCTTCTGGAGTGAAGGAGCATCTGGCAACAGGAACCTTAACAACAGTAACGGGTGGAGAAGGCAGGCTCTGTTGTCCTTCCAAAGCAGGCAGAAGCAGACTGACTGGAGCCAAGCCTCAGAACAGCGTGAGTCCAGACACCAAGGAGTTAAAGAGCTAATGGCTGAAGTAATTAAGAAAATGAAACCCAAATAAAAGCTCATCACCTTTTCAAATGGATATGTAAAAGCTATTTGTTACATTGTGCAAACTTCTTTCATACTAAATAAGTAACAAACTACATTCTTCTGTGGGGTCGGGGGAGCAGGAAGAGGTTATTGTACAAGCTGTAATCCATCTTTCCTTGCATTTTATCCTTCTGGGACAACCCTAGTCTAGATTCAAGACTTTGACATTTCTTCCTTCCACACTAGGCTGCTGCCTGAAGACTGAGGAGTCTCAGGCAGCCTGACCAGAAGGGCCCCCTGGGTCCTGAGGCATTCAAGTCTAGCTTTGAGGGCAGGAAGACAATGTCCCATCTACCTTCAACTTTAAGAACTTCAGAAGCTTCACTGTAAGTGTGGTTGTCCCTGAGCTCAAGAGCCCCCATCTTCCTCCCAGGCTTCACAGTGACACTGGCCCCAGTGTCTGAAGTGTTCCTTTGGTCAGCCTGCACCTTGGATGGCCACACAAGCATAGCCTCTGGGTCTGAGGAACAGGAGGCTGTGGAAATCAGCACCTCTCTTGGCCTTTCATAGCTCTGCACGCATGTTGACCCTCTGTGTGATGAGTGTATGAGGGTGACACTGGCTAGAACTCTAATTATTGAACTACATAGCTATAGAGAGCAAAGTAAGTCTCACTTTCTATATATTCAGATATTCAGAAACTCAGTCTTTGGTTATTGAATTACTGGAAACACCAGAGATGTTTGTCTCCCACTCCCTACGAAGAACTTTAAGAAGAGAAAAAGAGCTGTATACTGAAGTTTCTCCCAGAATGACTTCTAGGGAAACCCTGAGGTCACCCTGGATTCAGCCCAATCTTTCCCTGCCTGTGTGATGGCACAATGATATTTCAAGTTCTTAACGACAGTTGAATTACCACGATCCTGAATCACAGAAGATTAAGTTATATTTGCCAAACAGCTCATATTTTTTGAAGCAAGAAAATATAATGATGTATTTTACAAAGAAGTCACAAAAATCTAAACAAGTGTCTAGCTAGACCAGAAATAACCAGAGCGTCCAAGTGACTACAACATCACGTCCTCTCAAATATTTTCTATGGCTGCCGTAGGAAAGTTCAATATAATTCAAGGCCAGTTTAACTTCTCGTACACAGATAATTTTATAGCAGGCACATTGTCGTTCAAGTCGATCAATGATTCAGTTTGCTTATAAAAGCATAAACAGAACCTTTGAAAGTATTGCTTTTTGTCCTTTCTTGCTATAAACCATTAGATTTGGGGCCAGAAAACATACAGCCCAAGCAGAACAGTTATTTGCCTTCCTTAATGTTCAGTGTAGACTCTTACCCAAGGAACTAAGGCTTAGTCATCAAATTATAAAAAAAATAAAATAAAATAACTAGGTTTGCTAACTCACCATCTGTTTTGAGGTAGAGAGGAAAATCTGACCCCAGATAATACAGGGTCTTTCTTCTTTTTATAAAAGTGGCCAAGGATTTTTAGTTTCAAGTTTTTCAGAATTCCTCAGGCCCTCCTTCTAATTCATACCTTTCTTAGGGCAGCATCTTCTCCAGAGCCTGGAATGGGAGTCAAAAGACCTCAACCCGAAACCTAGATGGGACATACATGCCAGAAAAGATAGAGTGGAGAGTTTACACCCTTTAGGTAGCGAGCACAGAAGGGGCTGGAGAGGTGGCTTCACGGTTATGAGTGACTATGACTCTTACAGAAAATGGCGCTTGGTTCCCAGTACCCACACCAGGCTCACAACTGCCTGTAATTCCAGGTCCAGGAGATCTGATGCCCTCTGGCTTCGGTGGGTACCTGCACATAAATTGTGCCCATAAACTCACTCAGGCATAAACATATCAATAAAAGTAAAAGATAAATCTTTTTTAAGTGAAGAAAATCTGTTTCCCTCTAACTGAACTTAAATTCTGGTCTTGGTCAACTCAGCTGTGCCCCAGCCCTCCCTGTCTCTAGCTTCAGACACTAGCTCAGTGTTAAGGAGGAAGAGGCAGGAGTCATGGTGCCAGCTCTCCATCATCATCCTCAAGTCTTCCTCAGCATTGTCTTTTCCCTGGACATCAGCTATCGGTTCATGAAGCTCCTGCCCAAACCCTGGGCCCTCGTTGTCCTAATCACCAGAACTTCCTGGCTAGCTGGTTCTCACGAACCTCAAGAATATTCTGCTATTTCTTTCCCTGAGATGGGGGTCAGTGAGGTACAGGGCAGGACCACCACAGGATTAAAAGATGAGGTGCCTCACAGAACTTTTCTGATTGGTAATCCAATACCCTGTCATAGAACAAGCCCAGATCTGTATCAAGTTGCCATTTCAGCGTGTACCCACCCCGTTCCAAGAACACGGCTCAGAAGAAAGAGGCAGTGCTTGAGGCTCCCTCCAAGGACCTCACAAATGCTACTCAAACTGCATGCCATTGCTAGCTCACTCTCGACCAGAGAATGTTGATCACTTCTAGAACCCAACCAGACTTAGCAAATGTGTTTCAAGATCTATTGCTTAAGTCTCAATCTCGACTCTGAAGCCCTAAAGAAGGAAATATATATATATTTACATTTTTATAATTTTTACATTTTTATAAATATATTTATAAGTTTTATGAATATTGCTTATATGTATTTATAAATATATTTATATATATAATTATGTTTCTCTCAGTGTTCCTGCCCTGCCCTACTCACTCCACCTAAGAATGTTCAATTTCTAAAAATTTCAGTGAAGTTTAAGAGTAACAACATACCTTAGGAAGACAAATAAGTTGTTTCAAAATAGTTTTCTTAAAAAGAACTGAAATACAAACATCTCAAAGAAAGTCAAGAGGGGGAAATGTCAACTCTGAGAGGGCAGGTTGCCCCAGAGACAAAGACTATCAGACCCAGACTGAAACTCTGCAAGTGAATGAAGGTTCCTTGGGATCGAAGCCTGTGTGTAGCTGGGAGTGGGGTCTAGATCCCGGGGACTTGCTCATCACTGTGGGCACGGCAGTCAGGAGACCTTCCTCTGAAGACCTGGAGTTGGATGAGATGTTTGTCACTTTTCTCATGACTGTGACAAAGGCAGTTTAGGGAAGAAGGGGGTTGTTTGGGCTTATAGCCTGAAGATACAGTCCATCATGGTGGGGAAGGTATGCTGTGACGGTGGCTCATTGTGACAGTAGGGTCATGAGGCAGCTGGTCACATTATATCGACAGTCGGGAAGCAGAGGGGGATGAAGGATGTTGATCAGTTTATTTTCTCCTTTTTTCTGTTTTGTCCAGTCCAGAACCCTCAGCCATAACTGGGGTGGATTGCCTATCCTCAGCTAAACTTCTCTGGGAATGCCCTAATAAAGAGACCTACATGTCTATCTCCTAGGCAATTTTAAATCCATTCAAGTTGACCATGAAGATTAACCATCACAGATAAAGACCTAGATTCTAGAAAAAGGGGATAGACATACAGAAGACTCAAAGGGCCAAGTTTGACAATGCTCAGACTAATATTTATTTAAATAAATTAATACAAGTAGAGTATCCCTCATCTGAAATGCATGAGACCACAGTATTTAGGATTGAGATTTTTTTTTTAGCTGAGAATAGTTACTACATATAGGATGTTTTGGAGATGAGATCCAAATCCACACATGAAAGTCACTTACGTTTTATATACACCTTGAGAATTTATCATAAGATTAATTTGATACAATATTCTTTTTTATTAATTTTTTTCATTTATTTTACATACTGACCACAGTTTCTCCTCCCTCTTTTCCTCCTGTTCCCTCTCCCCAGCTCCCTCCTACCTGGCCCCCATCCACTCTTCCTCCATCTTCATTCAAAAAGGGGCGGTCTTCCATGAGAGTCAACACAGCATGGCACGTCAAGTTGAGGCAGGACCAATCTCCTCCTCCCGAATCAAGGTTGGGTGAAGCAACCCAGCTTGGGGATTGGGTTCTCAATAGCCCGCTCAAGCAACAGGGACAAGTCCTGATCCCACTGCTAGGAGCCCCACAAACAGACAAAACTACATAACTGTCACATACATGCATAGGACCTAGGTCTGTCCTATGAAGGCTCCCTAGCTCTCAGTCCAGAGTCTATGAGCTCCCAGGAGCTTAGGTCAGCTGTCTCTGTGGGATTCCCTGTCATGACCTTGAGGCTCTTCCCTGGCTCATACAATCCCTCCTCCCTCTCTTCAACTGGACTCCCTGGAGCTTGGCTTAGTGCTTGGCTGTGGATCTCTGCATCTGCTTCCATCAATTACTGGATGAAGGTTCTATGATGACAATTAGGGTAGTCACCAATCTGATTACAGAAGGCCAGTTCAGGCACCCTCTGCACTATTGCTAGGACTCTTAGCTGGGGTCATCCTTGTGGATTCCTACAAGTTTCCCTGGCACCAGGTTTCTCCCTAACCCCAAATCCCCCCTGATCAAGATATCTCTTTTATTATTCTCCCATCCTCCTGCCCAACCCACCCATACCCCCCTCTCTACCCCCAATTTACCCAGGAGATCTTTTCTATTTCCCCTTCCCAGGGAAATCCATGCATCTCTCTTTGGGCCCTCCTTGTTACCTAGCTATTCTGAGACTGTGGATTGTAGCCTTATTATCCTTTACTTTACAGCTAACATTCACTTATGAGTGAGTGCATATCATATTTGTCTTTCTGGGTCTGGGTTACCTCACTCAGGATGATTTTTTTTTTCTAGTTCCGTCCATTTGCCTGCAAATTTCAGGATGTCATTATTTTTTTACTGCTGAGTAGTACTCCATGTGTATATGTACCACATTCTCTTTAGCCATTCTTAAGTTGAGGGCCATCTAGGTTGTTTTCAGGTTCTGGCTATTACAAATAATGCTTCTATGAACATAGTTGAGCAAGTGTCCTTGTGGTATCATTGAGCATCCTTTGAGTATATGCCCAAGATTGCTATAGCAGGATCTTGAGGTAGATTGATTCCCAATTTTCTGAGAGACCACCATACCAATTTCCAATGTGACTGCCCTGAATATAACACCAATAGCACAGACACTGAGATCAACAATTAATAAAAGGGATTTCCTGAAACTGAAAAGCCTCTGTAAGGCAAGAGATACTGTCAATAAGACAAAATGGCAGCCTACAGAAAGGGAAAAGATCTTCACCAACCTTACATCTGACAGAGGGCTGATCTCCAAAATATATAAAGAACTCAAGAAACTAGACATAAAAGAAACTAATAATCCAATTTAAAAATGGGGTACAGATTTAAACAGAGAATTCTCAACAGAAGAATCTCAAATGGCCAAGATACACTTAAAGAATTGTTCAACATCCTTAGCTATCAAGGAAATGCAAATCAAAATGACTCTGAGATATCATCTTACACCCTGTCAGAATGGCTAAGATCAAAAATACTAATGACAGCTTATGTTGGACAGGATGTGGAGTAAGGGGAACACTCCTCCACTGTTGATACAATATTCTTTCTTAGCACATTTACATTTTTCCATGAAATTGAGATCAGGTGTGGAATTTACTTCTACTTTTGACATCTCATCAGTTCTCAAATGTTGAGAATATATATGTTGGAATTACATATTCCACAGCTGGAGATGCTGGGTACTCAGCCTGTACTACAGTTCTGATCATTGTAACCAGTGGTGTCTAGCAGCTCTTTGTCATCCAACAAGTCAAAACAAAAATAATTGGAATTAGTCAATATCCTGCCCAAAACACAACACTGAAACATTAGCTTTTCAAATTAAAGTGTGTCACATACTAAAGTATTGTTACCTAATGAAGGAGCACACATAATTTCTAAAGATGTCTCAGAACCATGAAATCAAGGAACACTAAAGAAGGAATGAAAATATCTTTCTGAACCCAAAGTGAATCGAGAAGCCATCTGGAGTCTTCCTTGCAAAACCCAAAAGTGAAGTTGTACAATGGAGAAAAGACTTTCCACAGAGCAGCCTTCCTGGGAAGGCAGAAACGGCAAGGCAACAAGAGTGGATTATTCACTCAGTAATAGGCATTGCAGCACATGGGCAAAGAATAAAAGACAAACCAAATAAAAACCTAAGTACATGTATAAAATCACTTAAAGATGGTTAGAGTACACAATTGATTTATTTGGCAAAAGTCTCACAATGGAGAAAGGAAGTTACAGGATGACAGAATTTCACACTCCTAACTATTGTAGGGTGTAAGAGTACATAATTAATGATTTACAATGACATGTTTATTTGTTCAGTCATTTGGTTGATTGTCCCTCCAAGTAGGCTCTAAGATGTGTAAGAGCACGGATGCCAGCACTGTGTGGTCCTTATCTAAGTCTCTGGCATACATAAACTCTTCATGGGATTTATAAAGACAATAAATGAGATTAACTGCACACATGGGAGGAGACATGGGAAAAAAGCCAGCACATATGAGGGGAAAGCAGACAAGCTTTAAGCAGGCCAATGTGAAGTAGCCTTATGGAAGTGGACCTTCAACATGACGCAGGAATTAAATGCTAAAGGCTGTCTCACTTACGACTTGAGAACTAGAGCATTCTGGCCATCAGTGAACAGAGTACCAAAGAAGCTCAACACAAGCTGGGTTCTAGGTGGAGTCTACTAACACATAAGAGGTACCCCGACTTAAAATGAAGCTCTTCCTGGAGAACACTGGCCTCACATTTGCTAAGTCTTCGAAGGCTTGAAATAGACAAGGGACACAGGTTCTAAGGACACATGTAGGTCTGTCACAATTTTGCAAGGGCTGGCCCTCGCAGATTGCAATATATGCAAGGATATAATACTATATATAAATATAATAAATAAAGTACATGCAAAATGCAATAATGCAGAGCCTTAGCACAACCTCCAAGCTGGAGTTACAAATATAAGATGGTGTGTTGAAAGCCTCAGCCTCCTTTACGTGTTTGCAGCTTTACTGACCTGAGACCCCTTGTGTTTTTCAGAACTCTGATGCAAGTTACGACTTCAGCAGCAATGACCCCTATCCTTACCCACGATACACAGATGACTGGTTCAACAGGTAAACTGAGCCTTGAAAACATCTTTACTGTTAGCCTTTGGGGTTGATTTTACTCTGTTTTGTTTAGGGCTTGAGTGCCACCAGCAAAATCATACCAACATTGCACTGTGTTATATATGTTCTTCTTCATAGTGGCTACATTTCTGAATCTTTGGAGTTTTAGTATTACAGTGGCCCTCAAGAATTATTGTTTGATGTTCTGTTGAACTAGAAATGGTTTGGCAATCTAACCTATTATGGATAAGAAAAAACAGAAACAAGAAAGTTTTCTCAGTTCACTACTGTGATTTAAAAGATTTCACTTGTCCTATTAAAGCTATTCCAGAGAAACTTCTATTGTTTTGTTTTGAGACAGAGTATTACTATGTAACTTTGGCTAGCCTAGAACTCACTATATAGACCAGGCTAGCCTCAAACTCACTGAGATCTGCCTGCCTCTGCCTCCCTAGTGCTGGGATTAAAGGCATGCACCATCATTCTGGCTCTGTTCCAATAAAAATTTTGTCAGTGGTTCAATATTTACATATTTTTAAAAATATTTCTGCTACAACCTCATAACATCTCAGGTAGACCTTTCCACAAAAGTGTAATTGACAGAGGTTTGAAATATGGACCATATGGTCCATCTGAGGGTATCATTTTTCTCCATCCTATTTTGCTACTAACCACATAATGTGGCTTCTTCTTTCTTCAAGTAAATATCTTGCTTAAATGGTTAGCTATGTATGAGAAATATTCAGAAATTTAGGTGTTTGGCTTACTAAAAAAAAATGTTTTTAAGTTCCAAAGCCGGTTCGTGGGGAAAGGTTGATCAGTGGGAACTAAGTCACAGTTAGAGATGAGTAAGGGTTCTGGTTACTGAAAGGAAGGGTGGCTACAGATGACAATGGTGTCTATGTATTTCAAAAAGCTAAATGGGACTTAGAGTTTCAAAATGAAACAGTTAAATGTTTGAGAAGACATGGATGTTAAATCCAATGTAAATATGAGCTATTGATATGTCACATAGTAACATTAATATGTACATTTTATGTATCAGTTAAAATAAACTGTTTTAAATTTTAAAGTAAATTAAATCATAAATAAAGCTGCTGCTTCTGTATTACCCCTGCCTTTGGGTGAAGACCATAAAAGTATATGAATTTCAATTCACAGCATGGAAACACACCATCACAGAGCATTTTCTCATTGCTCTTGCTTCTTATGAACAACCTAAGCTCTAGATCAAGCAGAAGTTACCTCCTTCAGTTTAGTGACAGGGGAAAGGTTGAGAAAGGCTGAATGGCTTCCCTGATCAATCAAATCAGGTTTAGTCAAAGCTGATAATAGGTCATGCTTTACAGTGTTTTAAAATCCAAATTCTTGCATTTTTTATTTTCCTTTCAGTTTTTGTTTGAAGTAGGGTCATAATTTATAATCTGCGTTGACCTGAAACTTACTATGTATCCCAGGCTGGCCTTGAACTTTCAACAGTCCTCTTGCCTTAGTCTCCTGAGTTCTGGGATTCCCAGTGTGCACCACCATGCCCAGATCAAATGTGTATCATTTTTATACATATCAGGATTTATTTTATTCAAGAAGTGGCCAGGGTAGATCCTCAGTGAGGCAGGTGGCTTAGGCTAGCTTCCTACCAAGCCAGGGAACATGGGTGTGGAGGCTCAACAATTTCAGATGTGCAGAGAGAATGAAGATGAGAATTAAAGTCAGGCATAGAATAGTTTTAAGGGATGGTTACTGATGTGCAGTAGCATAATTTAACCTCTACTAAGTTCTTGTAGCCAGAATATGATGACCATGCAGTGCTTGGAAGGGTGTCTTTGGAGGGTGGGAATGTATCGAATAAGATCTGAGAATTCTGGCCACGAAGTGTTTCTTATTCCAGTGACTTGTAACCCTGCATCCTAGTACCTTACCACACAAATCATTTTTAGACACAAGAATATGAAGTTACCAAACAAATGTTCCCAAGCAAGAGTTTATAAATAACTCACAGTGAACCTGGAAGGCTGGGCTCAGCTGGATCTGGCCTCAACACTGAATGATTCCTGGCCCTCTCATGAGCATAATAGAGCTGTAGCATCACATGAACCAGACCATGCTATCTCTCTGTAGCTAATAGGTATTAAGTGTTGATAAACTGACCCAAGCAGGTAGGGGAGGTTTTCCTGAATATAAACGCAGTCTCCTCCAAGCTACACCTTCTTGTATGATATTTGTAAGAATATTTTTAAAAGAACAACTCAACAAAAACGTCTTATCTCCTAAATATTTTCATTTATAAGTTTGTTCTTGAAAGTTCCATTTTAAACAGGCTAACAACCTCTAATTAGAACTAATTAGTGTTTAGTGTAATAAAAATCCATCACTGTCAGCAGTAAGAATTCCCAAATGACAAGTTTACCAGAGTCACAGTCCTAGTGAGTCAGGCAAGCATACTGCCTGCGTCCTAGGAAGCCAATGACTCAAGACAGAGTGTCCCTCCACTCTGACCAATAAATAACTTTCCCCCAATCACGAAGTCATTCTTAAAGACTTTCATCCACTACAACTTGTACTGCAAAGATTGGGTGATGCCAGGTTGGCCAGACTTATGGCCTCACAAACAGAACAGGGATTGGAACTGATTGTATGAGGATGGTAAGATAAAGTTCAAGCCCACCCCATCGGGAGAACCTTGGCCCAAAAAGTTAGCACCTGCTTGGCATGAAGAGAATTTAAATAAGGTAAATAACATATCCTCCATGTGTAGGATATATCACTAAAAGTTCCCTGCAGAATGAATGAACACTGTGCCTGGTATCATCTTCAGTACTACTTACAATAACTTAAGGCAGGAAGTGGAGAATGGGTGGGGGTGCTGAGGAAATGAGACTGGCCATGAGCTAATTGTTGTCAAAGCTGAGAGCTGGAAACGTGAGAGTTTGCTCGATTTGTGTACACCTTCTCTATTCTGGTATCTGTCGGACTTTTGTCCTTATGTCAGATATCTAAGTGAAATAATTTAAAAGTAGGAAAGTTTTATTTGGGCTCACAGATGTGGAGACTTTGATCCATGGGCCCCGGGAGAGGCAGAATATCATGGTTACAGGAGTTTAGCTGAGCAGAAGCAGCTTACCTCATGGCTGACAGGAAGCAGAGACAAGAAAAAGCCAGGGCACATCTAGCCCCCAAGTGTAAGTCCTACCTTCTCCAGCTAGACCTCACCTCCCAGTTTCTTCCATCACCCCAAAAACAAAATGATGCCAGCTGGCGAATAAGCCTTCAACACATAAGCCTGTTGGGAACATTTCCTGTCCCAACCACAACATTACAATGAGAGATAAACTTCAAGTGCAGGAGGCATAGACATAGGCAATGAATAGACCTGGGGGTTGAGTTCGGTGCTCTTGAAAGCATTCATTTTGTTATGCAAACTTCTGAGGAACCTGCCACATTATATGAGGGAGGAAGTGCATGCTTGAATCCCCACAACCCTGACTGAATCCAAGGCTAACATAACACAACAAGCTAATATACATTGAACTAAACTTACTATCTCTAAGGCACAGTCTTAATGCTTCATATGTGTTAATGTAATTAATTATCATAAGTCTCTGAATTACCAGAATGATCCCTAAGCATATAGCTTACACCATTTGTACAAGATTGCACAGTTAATAGGTGGTAGGGGAGAATTTTGATGCCAGAGAGGGGCTCATTGGTCCAAGACTTGAATGAAGATCATAGGTAGAGTTGGAAGTGGGAACAAAGAAGATGAAAGAAAGAGAGGCATAGAATGCATTCAAGGAGTGCCCCAGACATCTGGTCCAGAAGTAAGAGACAGTGCAGGGAGCAGTATCCTATGGAGGGGGAGAGATAGGCTGCTAAGAGAAAGAAGAGGATAGACTTTGTGGATGGGTGAGAAACTGAATCAGGGTCACAGATGAGGGTCCCTATCCCATTGAACCCAAAAAACGTTGTCACCCAGAGACAGGAGCCTTGAACTCAGCATCTGCCCTTGGCCAGTACAAGATCTGTGTTGTTCCCCTAAAGCCTCATGCCAGCTTTGTACCTGTACCACCACAGGGACATGCCACTGCCTCTTTGGGCATCTTTTTCTGGACACGGTCATAAAATCTGATGCGCCACCTCCATTCAGGCTCTATGGTCTCTTAAGCAATTCTCATCACAGCATGCACTAAGTCTCCAATAAAGCTGCCTGCTGCTGGCCCAGAAGGAGCATGCTGCTATTGATTCCAGCAAGGCTACCTGCCACAGAGGCTAGTTAGATCCCAGGAGCAATTGCTGCACAGGAATCAGCAGTGGCAGGAGCCATCTATCCCAAGAACCCATTACTGGGGAAAAAAGAAAATACAACAAAGGACCCTCAAGCAAACAACTGAAATGTATTCCTTGGATGAAAAACCACATTCAAAGCAGCATGTGCCCCCTGGGCTTTCCCAACCATTTTAAAGCATGCTATCACAGCCTCTGTTCTTACTGATTAATCTGTTTTTCTTCTAGTGTGCATTTCTGATAGAATATATTTAAAACTCCAAGCCAAGGACTGTTTATGAAAACAAGGTTCATACATATGCAGCACTACTTTCAATAAGTGAGAATGTCCCGCCCTATGCTTGACTGCATTTTGTAGTATATTCATCCTGTTGTGGACCATTCAGTCACTATATACAGTATCTGAGCTCCAGGGATATATCTGGAACACAGCTGAAAACTTTGCAAAGTATTACTTTTCTTCTAGGTTGCAATCAGAGAATGACATTTGGCCCAACAAAATAATAACCCAAATTACAAAAAAAAAAAAAGGTAGAAAATATTACACATTTAATGGGCATCAATAATGTACAGATATAATTGATTTGCTGGGAGGCCTCAGGATCTAACGACAGCTCTTTTCCTGGCTGGCATTCAGTCAACACTGATTAGCTGGTTGATGGATGGGTAGCCTACCTTTTCAGGCACGCTGTTGAGTGGCCTTGACATCTGTCCATTTTTAGAGCTGCCTGTTATTCACAAGGTTTGCAGCACACATTTGGTCAGCACTCTTGCACCTCACTCAGCTTTAAGAGAGTGTCTGGTGATGTGCTGTGGATCTGTATTCCATTACTATGCGGTTGTCCATAAAAAACCCCTCTTGCATAGCATGTCTTTGACAGGCACTGACCACGGAAATGTCATCCCTGCCAGTGGCGATATTTATGGGGCAGGGAGGATACTGCATGTTCTATTAAGCCCTAGAGAGGAAGAGATTCTGGACTAGATACAATTCCTGGCCATGAAAAGTTTACTATAAATTCAAGAAGAGAGAAGACATTTATTACTCAGATAGCCAAAGTCAAGGGAAGACAGATGTGGGCTGAGAACCATTCATATCTATGGGAGCTACTCTGATTGATAATATAGTTAAAACTTCAAACATGAGAGATTTTCAGTGTGTTGGGTTTTTTCCTTATTAGATGTTGTATTTCATTTTAAAGAACTCTATGCAACAGGTCATGGAAGAACATGTGAGGAAAACGTCCCTCTCTGGCTTGCTCCAGCCACACTGATATAAACTTAGACTTTACCCTGGTGATGCTTAATGGCTTAGGAAGAGATGAACATCTTTTTCTTATGTCTTTATGGACTCATCTTCAAGTCATCTCCTGGATAATAGCATTCAAACCATTTTCAAAGATGTAATCAAACTCTTGTGTTCATGTGAGCACTGAGGCAACCTAGCAGGTGGCTGTTAGCTGAGCAGCCACTTTATATCCAAGCCAGAGCTTAGTAATGCCCAGCTGAGTACCATTTTCTTAGTCATTTACAGTCCTTAAGCCATAATATCACAGTCTCTAGTCCTCTACCTAGACTTCATAAATGTCCATCATTTATGTTTCCCCTTCAGCTAAAAAAATAGATAGACATAGGACAAATATCTTTAAGGGTTAGGCAGAAGATTAAAAAGATTGTAAAATACCTGAACATTGGTATAATCATCTCTGCTTTGAAAGCTAATTTTGTGCATGTTCACACAGGGTTTTTGTGGTCTTCAAGTGACAGTAATCCTTTCCTCAAGAGAGAAGAAATGTACCCAGCTATGACAGACAAATACAATATTCTACAAAATGTTTGGTGGGGGGTTGGTGATGCCCAGATCAGTTTCTGTGGCATAGAATAAATTAATGCTCTTGCCTTGAAGGTTTGCCTTGGGCAATGGAGACATGTAATGTAGTGTACTTGACACAGAGCCTGAAGGTACATGTTGTTGTGAATTTCAATAAAGGGATTTCTACAGAAGTGTGTAGCAGAAATCTTCAAAGGTCTTATTAATGAAATCAAACCCAGGGCCAGGTATTGGGGGGAATGCTGGAAGATCAGAGAAACAGAACAAGCCACAGCTTCCTTACCTCGCCAATTCCTCAGCTGATCCTGTTTCCTCAGACTGAAAGCCTCTGAGTCCTCATCCAAATGAATCTCAGCCAAACTGCTGCTCAAAAGCCTAAAAGTGTAACCAGGCTCTATCTAGTTCCTGGTCCTCATGCTTATATACCTTTCTGCTTTCTGCCATCACTTCCTGGGATTAAAGGCGTGAGTCACATGTTTCCAGTGTGGCTTTGAACTCACAGAGATCCGGATGGATCTCCGCCTCCCAAGTGATAGGATTAAAAGCGTGTGTGCCACCATTTTCTGGCCTCTATATCTAGTGGCTGTCCTGTCCTCTGACCCCAGATAAATTTATTAGGATTCACAATATATTGGGGGACATAATATATCACCACAAAAGTGAAGGCAAAAATCCTTCCATTTGGGTCCGAAGTAGGAGAATGGCTACCAAAGCTGCAAATGGAGAGCCTCACTACTCATTTACCCAGACATCCACTCTCTCACTTGAAGTTCTAGAAAAAAGGGAGATCACACACAACACAAGTTTAAACTTTCTGTATTTCTGTTATTGGTGGAAAGGGGAGTTCAATAAAAACTTTCCTTATGTGTGAGAGATATGATTGATTGCAAAACTGAAAAGTCTTAGAAAATACAGCCTTAGAAAGATGAAGAGGTTCCCTCACTTCTACAAAATAAAACAGACCCAGGCTTCACCAAAAGCAACTTGGCAGGCCCCACGAATCACCAGTCCATCTAGTGTATTCACACTCATCTATTCTAATAAGCCTGACCTTACAGCTCAGTGGACTAAACCAGCACGGCTCATGCCAAGCTAGTTGGACATTCTCTACATTGAAGCTATTATATGCCTGATCCTGGAATTTCCATCTCCAGTGACATGGATGAAAAGCCTGCAGCTGGCTGTCCTGGAACTCTGGCTGTTGGAACAAAAGGAGAGTAGAGGACAAAAAGGTTGCATAGAAACGACCCATGCTGCCTTGATGAATAAATCTGCCTTCTCCTCCATAGTCTGTGAATCTAGGGCCTGGATGTGATACTCACAATCAAAGAACCAACTAAAGCAAACCATAGGACCAATAACTAGGAAATAGAGCCAATGCGGGGGGGGGGGGGGGGGGGGGGGGAATAAAATGGGAAGGATCAGATCAAAATTCCGCAGTCCAAAATTCCAAGTGCCTGGGGAAACACACACACACACACACACACACATACACACACCCAACAAAATTAAAACCAGACATGGCCCTCAGCTGCAGATGTAACCATGGTCCCAGGTGACAGCATATATCACCCAGACCAGCATGATCCAAGCAGCAGCATGGCTCTTAGACACCAACTTGGACCCAGGTAGCTGACCTGACTCCGGTCATCCACACAGACTTCAGTAGTAACTGAAGCCATGGACGTCAACACAGACCCTGGCTGCTGCAGACCACGGAACCAGACAACAAAATTCAAAACCATACAAGGTCCTCAGCTGCAGCTCAGGCCTGGACATCATCATGGCCCCAGGTGGCAGCACAAGCCACCTAGATAGGCTTGGCCCTAGTGGTGGCAGAGCCCTTGGACACCAACATGGCCACAGGTGGCGGCCCAGACCCAGGCATCCCTGTGGCCTTTGGTGGCAACATAGGCCATGGACATTAACACAGACTCCAGCTGAGGTAGGACCATGGACCCAGACATGGCCATTGGCAGCAGCCTGGGCCGGGAGGTCACAATGACCCCAGGTGGCAGCACAGGCCACCCAGATCAGCATGACACAGCTGCAGCATGGCTCTTGGACACCAACATGGCCTCAGGAGGCAGGACAGATCCCAGACAGCCCCATGGCCATTAAGAATAATATCAAAATTACAGGTTTAAAACCACCTATAAGTTTCAGGGAATTAAGCATCCATAGGTTTGTGTACATCTAATATACACACTTAGGCACACATGTATATTTTAAGAGGTAAGAAAACAGAATATAGAGACAGAACCCACATAAAAATAAATTTATGACATGATTGAGATGCAATAAGAAATGAATGATAGCATGGTGGCATTCAATAATTGGTGTTTGCTACTAGTGTGAGGAAAACTAGGCATCCATCCTACATCCTGAGCACAAATAGAGTCTTAAATATGTATGAGTCTTTTAGAATTAGATGTAGGAAATATCTCTATATCCTGACATCAGATGGTCTTCTTAAACAAGACTCTAAGCCATACAGGAAAAAAATTGATAAACCTAAAATATCAAATTTTTAAAAATTTGTTTAATAAAAGTGATAGTAAATAAAGTTGGAAGCCAAGCCACAAACTAAAAGGCATATGCAACAAATTGTCTAAAAAAGGAGTAATAGTCAATATTCATAAAGAACAGCTATAAATAAGTTTAACAGAAGATGAATGTCTTGATAGGGAAAAATGGTATCAAGGCTGTGAACAGGCAACAGAAGAGAAACCCTGAGAAAACTAAGCATATGAAAATACAGCCTTGCTCATAATGATGAAAGTAAAAAGAAGCAATAAGATACCATTTCACACTAACAAGATGGGCATAGGGTAAAATTTGACATTAAGTGTTAACACTCCCCCACCATACACAAGACAATTTATAACCACACCATCCGTGTTCATTCCTATATGAGTACCCCAGAAAAACTCTCCCACGTGGGCATAAGAAAGTAATATACAAGACTTTTCTTTTTCAAATGACGTGTGATAGTCAAGAAAATCATGAATAAAATAACTATTTGTAAGACAAATTGCTAAACAGTCTTATTAATAAAAACCCAGAGCCAGATATTGGGGTGAAAGCTGAGAGATCAGGGAATCAGGACAAGCCACAGACAACCTCACCTCACCAACTCCTCAGCTTCCAAAGAGACCTACTTCCTGTATACCCATGCCTATATGCCTTTCTGTTCTGCATCTCACTTCCTCTCTCTGCCCAGCTACATCACTGTCTGTACAGACCTCCAGACCTCTATGGTTAGTGCTGGATTAAAGGCATGTGCCACCATGCCTGGCTCTGTTCCCAGTGTGGCCTTGAACTCACAGAGATCTGGATGGATCTCTGCCTCCCGAATGCTAGGATTAAAGGTGTGTGCTACCATTGCCTGACTTCTGTGTTTAATATAGTGACTGGCTTTTTCCTCTGATCTTCAGATAAGCTTTATTAGGGTGCACAATATATTAAGGGATACAATATATCACCACACCTACCATTAGATTATGGGTAAATAATTTACAACATATTATAAGTGGACTACTGCTCAATATCAAAAATAGTCAAATCATGAATTTCCAAGGAGGCAAAGACGGAATGATGTTGGAAAGGCTTCCACCACATGTACAAAGACTTAAAAACTCTGAAGTCTGGAAAATATTTAGCTGTTAGGCTTATATGGTGGCCTTATAAGAGACATTGTTCATCAAAACTGTCATAATGCTTAAAATATTTCGTGAATTAAAATATCTACATGCTCTGTGGCCCAGCCAAGTTGATAAATAAAATTAAGCAACTCACTTTTTCTGCACAGTTCTGATGGTTGGGAATAGATGATAGCAAGGGCAAGAATAAAATCAGAAGTTTGGAAGTAGAGTCTTGAGTTGAACTGTGGTTGTGCCTCTTTTTTTTTATTTGTGTTTGTGGTTGGTTTTTTCGAGACAGGGTTTCTCTGTGTAGCTTTGCGCCTTTCCTGGAACTCACTTGGTAGCCCAGGCTGGCCTTGAACTCACAGAGATCCACCTGCCTCTGTGGTTGTGCCTCTTAATTGAGAAGTGACCCAATGGTTCTATTCCTCTCTATTTAAAATGGAGAAAATAACAGACCTTTTTGAGGGCTAAATATGAACTTACAGAGTTTTTAGCATAGTCCCAAGCCCATAGTCTGCACCAGTGTTTGGGGAAAGAGTCATTGCTGGCATCCAGCCTAGTTTATGTTACATTATACCTTCAGTATAGTGTGTTTAGAGGCAGATGTTTGATGCTCTGCTTGATGACTTATATCTTTAGTCTTGCATTTGGGAGGCCTAGAATTAAAGCCAATCTGGGCTACAAAGTGAGTTCCTGTGGGAGCCCA
>CABHPR010119188.1:0-19204 GCA_902168415.1 Peromyscus melanophrys
ACCATGTTTGGGTCCATGGTACAACCACAGGCGGGGTCTGTGTTGATAGCCTTAGCCCATGTTGCCACCAAGGGCCACTTGGACGTCAAGGGTCTGGGGCCACCCATCTAGGGCCGTGTCAGTATTCTAGTGCTGTGCCTCTGCTGGAGCCGTACAGACCTGAGTGGCCTGCACTACCACCCAGGGCTATGGTGTTGTCTGAGCCTGGGCTACTGACAAGGCCCAAGTCTGGGTCTGTAGCCCTACTGCAGCTGAGGTCTGAGGTCTGTCTTTGTGGCTCCTATTCCCACCCAAGGCAATGAGGATAGGGCTGCACAGAGTTGGCCCCCACCCTTCTCTGGTCCTAGGGAGAACTGGTCCTGCCGCAGCACCTACCGCAGCACCTACTGAAGGCAGGAAAAACTGGTCCCAGGGTCACGGGTCACGAGAGTGGGAGAGCTGACCCTGTTGACGGTAGGCGGGGGGGGGGGGGGGGGGGGGTGGGAGGGGGTGTTCAGGGGGCTAGGTGATCCAGCCTCCAGAATGTATGTGGGAGACCTGATCCCACCCCTCACCTGCCTTATGGTAGAATGGAAGAGGGAGAGAAGATCTCCCTACCTCCCCTCCCCTCCCCACCTGTGACAGTGATAGAGCTGACCCTGAAGTCATGGGAATGGGAGAGCTGACACGGTCCCTCACTGGCTGCAGCACACAGGAGAGCAGGCATTACAGCGCACAGTAGAGCTGACCCTATTGGCTGGGATGCAGGCGAGCCTGCCCTGAGGGCATGAGAGCAGGAGAGATGACCTGCCCCCCACCACCATATACCCCCTACAGAAATCGGGAGAGTGGGCCCTGTACCTCGCCTAGGGAAAATGGTAGAGCTGGCCCTGTAGGGGTGAGTGCAGGCAAGTTGGACCAGGGGCTTGAGAGCAGGAGAACTGACTCTGCTCCTTGCTGCCTGCTGCATTGGGTGAGCTAGCTAGGGCAGTGCTGGAGTGCTCCCCCTGGTGGTGATGATGAGGGAAAGCTGGCGGGCTGACCAATCCAGCTACCACCCAGGCCCAGAACCAGGGCTATGAGTTAGCCTACCCAACATCCATCTCATGTATGAACTGCAGGAGCATATGAAAGGGCCGAACCTGCAGATCCAAAGCTACAGGATCTCCATGACACAGGATAACAGGATATCCAAGGGAAATTCCAGTGAGGGCCCATTATCAATAATGCAGCTGAAGCCAGAGGCCTCAGACCAGACCAATGACTCAGCAATGAACACTTGCAGATGTGTGGACTAAAGGGTATACTGTGTGACTCACGTGTGTGTGTGTGTGTGTGTGTGTGTGTGTGTGTGTGTGTGTGTGTGTGTGTGTGTGTGTGTGTGTGTGTGTATGTGTGTGTTTGGTTTTTGCTTGTTCTTTAAATTTTGTTTTGTTTTGGGGGGAGGTTGCAAGGGCAGAGGGCAAATGTGAGAGAGTGGGGAGATGAGTGGGATCGGGATGCATAATGTCAAATCCACAAAGAATCAATAAAAAGGTTTTTTAAAGAATAATCTTAGATAAATATAAGAACAAAAAATAAATACAAATATGAAACTTAAAAAAAATCTAACCTCCATTTTCAAAAAGATTTCTAGCTAGTTTCTTTGCTTTGTTTTAACACAGGATCCTCATTTTGTAGTCCAGGCTGACCTAGAATCCAGGTTCCCCCACCTCAGTCTCTCAAGTGCTTCCATTACAGGCATGTGCCAATATTCCCAGCTTCAAATTCTATTGAACTTTTTCCTCTTGTTTTGAGACAGGGCCTCTATATAGTTCAGGTTTACCTACAACTCACTGTGTAACCCAGGCTGGCTTTGAACTTGAATTTATTTTCCAGCCTCAGCTTTCCAAGTGCAGGGATCACAGGAGTACACTGCCATGCCTGATTCACATTCCATTTGTTAAAACATCTTAGCATTACAGGAGGAAATTATAAATCCCTTTCAGCTATTGAAGGACAACCCTAACAAGCAGTTACTTACATATTAGCAATGTTGGGATGAATCAATGGGTTATCATGGGAAGTGCTTTGTTAGAAGATCGGGATCTCTCTGACCAGCTTGCTCTGTGTCAGCCTTAGATACCCTCCATTACGTATGATGCAACATAAAGCCATGACCAGATGCAGAGCATATAGTCTCCAGAACTGTGAACTAAATATACCTCTATTCTTATTGAATTACTCTGTAGATGCTGTTACAGCAACAGAAAATAGACTCCAGACCAAGAAGGCTTCACACCTTCTCTGTTCCTGCTTCTGTATAATAATATGACTCAAGATGGGGGATGTAGCTGTCGCGGTACAGTGCTTGCCTAGCATTAACAAAACCCCGAGTCTGATCCCCAGTGCCGTATAAACTGAACTTGTTGGTGCACACCTATAATGCCAGCCCTTGGGAAGTGGAGCCAGGAGGATGAAAAATTCAAGGTCATTCTCAGCTACATAGAAAGTCTGAGGCCAGCCTGAGAAACATGAGACCTTTTGTTTTAAACGAGTAAACACATAAACAAACTCTTTGATTTGAGGCATCCTCCTTTTTCTCTTTCTGACATTGCAACCGTTTTGATAAAGCTGGCTGATTGAGATATACGAAATTGCCAGAGAAAGGCCATGTTGTGGATGTCCCCTCACCAAGATCAGTTCTGTTGCAGTTCTACTGTCCCAGTGTGTACCTTCTTGGCTCAGTCTCTGAAGGAGGGTCAGAATCCTGTTTGTTACTGAGTCATCTTACTGTCTCAAGGGGACTATATATGTGGAAAACCATGTACCACACTGCATACTTAAAACCATTTAAGTCAAAACAAGTTATGTTCACTGAAAAGACAGGCTGGCATACTGGCCTCAATTATCAGTGTTTGCATCTACATTAGTTTGTTTTGTACACGCAATGAGCAGTTGAAAGAGCAACAGGATGTCTGGCAGCTCCTGAAAAGCATCCCTTGCTGTGAGTAATTTCAATTAAGCACTATCACCGTTCACGCATTTATGTTGTTTCGAATAAACATAAGAGGGCCTCCAAGATGTAAGCGGACACTAATCACTTTTAGTTCCGTGACTTCTTGTCATTTTGTACTTTCTCTGAGTTGTGTCTTAGTCATTATAGTGTCTTGGGCAGCAAAAGATGTAAATGATCTTTAAATAATTTACATGTTCCTTCTCTACTCACTCCATCCAGTTCAGCAGCTTTAAATGCGTTATGACAGAAGACTTGGAAAAAGAATTTGTCATAAATGCAAGGGGAAGATGAACTCAGACATCAAGAGAACCAAAAAACACAAGTAGCTGATTTCAGAAGGTAACTTGACTATGTCTTATTGCCATTTGTAATATCACCACATGTCTTAGAATTTTGACCTTGACAGATCGTTAAGGATCGTGCAGTCTCATTTACCCTTTTAGATGGGTAAATTGAGAGCTCTGTCCTTCACTTGTCTCAGGCTTAGACTCTAAAGCTAGCCGTTTAAATCATGTTAAACTTAGAAAATGGAAATTCTGACAATTCTGACCTTATTGACCTATTCCTCCAGTCTCCCACTTCTTTGTTCTGCTTTCTCTGTTCCCACTGGAGAAATTCACTGTTTCCACTGGAGAGATTTACTGTTTTCATGTACTGAATTGTATTTTACTCAGACTCAGGGTCCTAACTCAGCCTGGCATCAAGTCCGGGTTATTTCATTTTGAGAGATTTCTCTTTCTCTTCCTCTTCCTCCTCTTCTTTCTCATTTTAATTTTTGAATCAAGAGCTCACTATGTAGCCCTGGCCTTTAACTCACAGAAATTTGCCTGCCTTTGCCTCCTGAATGCTAGGATTAAAAGTATTCACCATTCCTGGCTCCTCTTTCTTCTCTCTCTCCCTCTCTCCCTCTCTCTCCCTCTCTCTCCCTCTCTCTCTCTCTGAGGTATGATAGTGCCGTAAAGGCTTTGCCCACTCAGAACACACTATACAGACCACACTGGTCTTGAACTTTCGGTGATCCTCCTGCTTCGGACTCACAAATGTTAAGATTATGGGTGTGTGCCACCATGCCTGACCTCTTCTCTTCTTTCTGTGTCATTTATCTCAAACTAGACTAGTAGCCTATTTCCCAATGCACTGTATATTTTCACTTATCCTCACCATCACCATTAATCTCCGTGAAGTAATCTTAATATATTAGACATTCTCCTTCAATTAATCAATTAATTCTAATTAATAAATTAGAAATGCCCCCTCCTCTTTCATAGCTCTTAGTTTAAATACAACTTAGGAAGAAATGTTTGATTCCAAGAGCCTTCATACATAGGGTACAAATGCTTTACCACTGAACTACATCCCCAGCACTCAATCGGTAAGCTTTTTATCATCACGATCCATTTGCTTTATCTCTGATTCAAGCAAAAGCCATGATTTAGTATGCAGCCAGTAAGCAAAACAGTGCAGTGAAAAGCTAATGTGAACCACGCATGTCAAATTCACTAGTAATCACAACTTTAAAAAAATAAAGATAAAACCAACTCTATATTTTAATTATTATCAAAATATCGGGCAAAGCATATAATAAAATTGTTTTACTTTTAAAAATTATGTTTTGTCTGCATTTATGCTTGTTTACTACATTCATGCCTGATGCCCATGGAGGCCAGAAGAGGGTGTCAGCTCCCCTGGAGCTGGAGCTATAGATGGTTCTGAAACACCATGTAGGTGTTGGCATCTGAAACTGGGTCTTCTGCTGAGACATTTCACCAGTCACTCAAAATATTACTGAGATTTTCTATTCTTTTATAAAATGTCTCTGAAACCAGGTGTACCCTATAAGTTGACAGCACATATCAATTAGGACTAGTCTCATTCCAAGTATCCAGTAGCCCCATTTTGCTAGTGGCTATGATGTTAGACAATAAAATCTAGGAAGGAGTCTTGCGCTGGAGTTCAAATCTCAGCTCTAACTTAGAGCTGTGTGATCTGTACTAATAGTTTAATCGCCCTGTGCCTAATATATCTGTAAGATATGGGAACGACAGTACCAACCTCACAGGGTAGAGTGAAGAGTAAATGGGAAATTGTAAGTAGAGTGCTGGCTCATGTAGTCCAGCTCATAGGAAATGAGCCATTATTTTTAGCATTATCTTTGCAGCTACTGAAATATCTATACAACTTATGCATGTCCATTAAATGGAATTGAAATCTCAATGAATTAATGGATTAAAAATTAAAATTAAATTAAGAATTACTGCTGCAGGAGCATAGTGTCAAACACCTGTAATCACAACACTCAGGATGCTGACGCAGGAGGGCTGTGTGTTCCAAGGCTACCTGGGCTACAAAATGTGATCTTGTTGGCTAAGTCAGGGGAATTGCCTGAGCACAGGATTGCAAAGGTCAGCTTAGATAACACAGTGAGATCCCATCTCAAGAAAATAAAAGTGAAATACACTGATTTATTTTTTTAATGGCCCCAGTGGAAATATCTGCTAGCAGTCACAGATGACCAAACTTGGCCCAAACTATGATAACCTGAGTTTTTAAAACTATAAATGTCTGGGCCCACTGGCCAATGATGCTGTTGTATTTATGTACTAAGTAGTATTGCGTGGGGCTTGGACATTGTTTCCTCTGAAAGCTCTCCAGGTGATGCTACTGCACAGCCAAAACTAGGAGCCACTGATTCACTTATATTGTTTTAAATTGTGATTCTCTATTTTTAATTTATCTACTTTTTTTTAAAAAAAAAAAGGTTTTTTTTTTTATTTTACATACCAATCCCAGTTCCCCTTCCCTCCCTTTCTCCCATCCCCCACCTCCCCCAGTCTCACCCCCATGCACTCCTCAGAGAGGGTATGGCCTCCCTTGAGGAGTCAACAAAGTCTGGCTTATCAAGTTGAGGCAGGACCAAGCCCCTCCCCCCTGTGTCAATGCTGAGCAAGGTATCCCACCCTAGGGAATGTGTTCCAAAAAGCCATTTCATGCACCCAGGATAAGTCTTGGTCCCACTGCCAGGGCCTCCCCAAACAGATCTAGCCACATAGCTGTCACCCACATTCAGAGGGCCTAGTTCCATCCCCTTCATGTTCCCCAGCTGACAGGTCAGAGTCCATGGCCTCCCACCAGCTTGGGTCAGCTGTCTCTTGTGGTTTTCCCTATCATGATCTTGATCTCACTTGCTCCTTGATCCCTCTTCCTTCTCTTCAACTGAACTCCAGGAGTTCAGCCCAGTGCTTAGTTGTGGATCACTGCATCTGCTTCCATCAGTTACTGGATGTAAAACCGTGATTCTTTTTCTTATTTATTTATTTTTAATTTCTTCAAGACAAGTTCTATGTGGCCCTAGTTTTCCTGGAACTAGCTCTATAGACCAGGTTAGCTTAAAACTCAGAGATTCTCCTGCCTCTGCCTCCTGAGTTCTGGGATTAAAGGGATGTGCCACCATGCCCAGCCTTGAAACATTATTCTTAGAGACTACCCAGATCAGTTACGAGACACTTACCAAAAAGAGCAGGTTTCTGGGTTATACGGTAAGAAACAGTCAAAAGTATTTGGGGGTGGGGAGATAGCTCAGTTGATAGAGTGCTTATTACCCAAGTATGACGACCTGAGTTCAATTCCTAGAACCCACTTAACGATGTCAGGAATGGTGGTATATGGCTGCAACCCCAGGTCTTGGGAGGTAGAAACAGGATTCCTTGTGCTTGTTGGCTAGCCAGTCTAACCAAGTCAGTGTGCTTCAGGTTCAGTAAGAGACCCCGTGTCAAAAAAAAAAAGGTGGAGAGCAATTGAGGAAGACACTGGTGCTACCTTCTGGCCTCAACATGCATGTGCATACTTGCTGAATGCACATACACCCACTTGCACATACTTGAACACATACACGTATAAGCCCGCACACACAAAATTATCTGGGAATTTGAAGCACAAGGAGTTTTACCTTTTGAAGACATTCCTCAGATGATTTTGCCTTCCTAGCATTCTCCCTACCCCTTCATCTAAATACACACATCTTCCAAGCTAAACAACTACACGTGTTTAGTTAGGGAGTGGCTCACTGTCACTGGTCTCTGGACAAAAAAGTTTCTTACTAGATTGGGGATATAGCTCAGTTGTAGCATTCCTGTGTAGTGCATTCAAAGCCCTAGATTTGATCCCTAGCCCTGTACATGATAACTCCTTTCCCTATTCACCGCATCCTCCCACTCCACCGGACCTGCTCCCAATGGCTGCTACCTGGTTGAAATTTGAACTCATTCCTATGGGAAGCCCTGGTTTTACCATATCACCCAACCCACAGCAGCAGGAGGACTTCACAGCGAAGGCTGCATCAGACACAGGTCTTGAGGGATAGGGAAGCATTTCTCAGGCAGGAGTGGTAAGAAGATGCTAGCATTTGAACAAGAACATAAGCAACTATTGGAAGGTCAAAGCATAGACTCCAGGAAGAGAGAATCAAAGTCTAATCCTACACCCTAGTTCCATCCATGAGCTCACCACTCCTTTCATGTATCACCCCTCCAGCCTTTTCTGCTTTACAAAAACCACTTCATAGCTACTGAGTTAGGAGCCTCTCTTCCCTTCATTGTGGTCAAGAGAAGCCAGTACAGGAATAATAATAATAATTTCTCCCCTCTGCCAGGCATCTTCTATTTGGGCAGACGTCTAGTGGCAGCCATTTGATTTCTTTCCTTCCAGTCCTCTGCCCTGACAGGCTTTTCAAAGCTCTTCTTCAAGACTGCTAAGTTGTTAGAAATCACTGTTCTCACCAGTGGGTGCTCTGTTTGGTATACCTAGTTGAAGATGGTTTAGCCAGTTCCCAGGTCACATTGAAAAATAAACACACAAACTCACCTCTAAAACCTCAGTCCCAGCTGCTCTCAAGTCATCTATGTGATCTTAAATCAGTGATTCTTGGTGTAGTTTGAGGAAGACAAGCATCAGAGTCACCTGGAGGAAGATATAAAATACAGATTCCTAGGCTCTACATAGACCTACTATATCAAAATCTCCAGGTATCAAAATCAGCCTAGGAATCTGAATCTTTTCTCCTCTCTCAGTTGCCAATTTTCTTGGTTATGAATGGGTAATGAGAACATTGAAGGGTCTATAGAAAAAATTTCAGTGGCAGTGCCAACAAAAAAATTTAAACACATCACTCTGTTTTACTTATTATCATACCGTTCCCCTTCAGTTATGAAAGACAGAGCCCAGATACTTACAGAAGTTGTGTCTTCAGATTATAATAGCTTAAGACAATTTGACTAATCCCATTATGGGACTGTATTAAGAGGAAGCAATGGAATGGTACATTGTCTTTCCTGGGGGCTATTCATTTTTTAAGCAGGAATTCTAGGAAATAAAATTTTAATGTGTAAATGGCCTAGGAATAGAATTTCAGTCCTATGACAGACTAATGGAAGCAGAGCGAGCCATTGAGATGGAAGGAAACAGAGAGAGGAAATAAAGGAAAAGTAATAATAATAATAATAATTCTGTTGATGTGTCCTGTTGGCAATGAATTTATAAAGGGACTAAATTTTTATGCTGCTCCCTTGGAGCAGGTAGAATTCTTTAACCTGAAACTCCTGGGCTACATTGCATCTTGCTCTTGGGAAATGGACATACCTGTAAAATGTGTCATGGATATGACTATGCTTCCAGGACTCCAGCGGGACCTTGGCAAGGACAAAAGGCTAGGTTATCAAATCCAATGGGGGTAGTTAGTGACTGACTGGATCTATTTGACAGCCTTAGTGATCCTCCCTTCTTTTGTCTTTGTGAGTATTAAGGTAAATCTATTGTTGTCAACGATGGTGTTTGAAGGGGAAGGATTTGGGTTTTTTTTAAGAATGAGTGGGTTTGCCTAGAGGAAGAATACCATATTTTAACTTGATAAACCACATAACTGTGTTCAACAAGAATCTGTAAAGCAACCATTTTGCATTCAGTGTCCTGTTCAGAGATGTCTCTTTGCCCTGCCAGATCCCCAGGCCAGGAGTAGATGACAGCCTCTTAACCTTCTCTTGCAGGCCAAAAGCTTGAATTTCTCATCTTCACTATTCCCCAATCTTAGGTGACCCATTACTCAATAGATCACGTTCCATTAAGTGCACCTGTGCATGACTATGTGCAGAGGCCAGAGGCCAATGCCCAGTGTCCTCCTCTCACTCTCCACTATGCTTTTTGAGATGGTACCTCTCTTGCTGAACCTGAACCTCCTATTCCGATAGGCTGGACAATCAGTAAACTCTGCAGACCCACCTGGCTTTTTCTTCCTGTGCTGGGGTTACAGATGCGTGTCTCTGCTCCAAGCTTTTCTGTGAGTGTTAGGGAGCCAAAGTCATGTCCTCAGACATTTATAGCAATCACCTTATCCACTGACCCATCTCCCAAGCCCCTTCACAATCCTTCTGACTCCTGAAGTTAGTCTATTTGTTTCCTTTCTCCTTTTACTCTCTCTAAACCCTATCCCTTAGAATTTTAGAATGCAAACCTTAAGAAAGAAAGTGGGTCTGACCATACACACACACACACACATACACACACACACACACACACTCAGTAGATAGACACTCAAAATGTGTTTAATAAGTGAGCGGGATACTTGGGAGATAGAGCCAGATTTTACAGGAAATGGCGATGTCTCAGAAGAGGAAATGACTTTCCAGATAGGGAGTTGGGAAGAGCAAATGAACTCAATTTGCTCATAAACAAGGGCCATGTTAGGGAACAATAAGCACTGTGATTAGAGGGACAGGAGAAATAGGAAGTAAGAACAAGGAAATGGAATGGAAAGCCACATACACTGGAATGGGGATTTTTTATGATCCAAAAAAGTAGTGTGCACATAATCAAGGCAGCTGAAATTCTAGTACGGCCTGGGGAGGGGCTCACAAAGCTCCATATGTGGCTGAGGAACTATTGGCAATTGGTAGAGGGAGTGTTAGTTTTCTTTGTCCGTGGCCTGTGATAGGCTGCCATGTTCCAGTAGATGGACCTATACCCATACACACACTGACAACATTACACGGACTCAATGAGTGTAGGAAAGAGTCCACAAAGTTGAGAGCGAAAAGTGGATGAGTGAGCTATAGGAGTTGGGGAGGAGGAAGAAGGGGGTGGATTTGATGAAAATACATTGTTTTCATGTATGCAAATCTCAAACAATAAGTTTTCTAAAGTGCAAAAATTATTTAGTTATCGAGTAGAATGAAATGACGGAAACAGTATTCAACACAGCTTATCCTAAAAGAACAAACTGACTAAAATCTGGTCCATTACATACATGCATTCCTCAAATAAGCCCTGTGTGGAAAACACAAGCTACTACAAAGAAGGCCTTGCCCTTTGTATGTCTCTCTTTCCTCTTCTGTAAAACAGGAAGCTCAAGCAATATCACCCATGATAATGACATGGTTAGGATTTTATCACTGAGCAATGATCCATACAAAAACTGAATGAAAGAAAAAGAAGAAAAGGCCACAAATTTTAAAGGGAACAAGGAGGGTATTTGGAGGGAAGGAAAAAACCAATGTAATTAAATATATATATATTATGTATATAGTGTTCTGTCTGCATGTGTCCCTGCAGGCCAGAAGAGAGCACTAGATCTCATTACAGAGGGCTTGCTGGGAATTGAACTCAGGACCTCTGGAGGAGCAGCCAGTGCTCTTAACCTCTGAGCCATCTCTCCAGCCCCACAATGTAATTACATTATAACCTCACAAATAAAAGATATAATTATAAAAACGGCATGAGGTAAATATTATGATTGGTACCATTTTACATAACAAAAAATGGTGTGTCAGGGAGGAATTCTAATCCAAATCTGGTACAAAGTTCCATTAACCCTGTCTGTAACAGAAGCTTCCAAAATAAAATCTCATATTTAAATGTATTTTGGAGAAGGTTTCACCTTAAAAGAGGCAAAATCAGCCAGGTGGGGTAGTAGACACACCACTCAGAAAAGTGAACGTAGGAGAATCTAGTTAAAGGCCTGCCTCGACTACATAATGAGTTTGAGGCCAGCTCGGACTACATGAGACTGTCATTTAAAAGAGGGGGTGGGGCATCAAGTCAGGTTAGAATAGGACATTTGTGGGCACCACAGCATCAAATGAACATGCTGTAATTGTACTCTGGACTGACTGTAGGGACCTGATTGTTTTGAGACACTGTGGTGAAGTATCACAAGCAAAGGTTTGTTGTTGTCGTTCTTGTTTTTTTGTTTTGTTTTGTTTTGTTTTCGAGTCAGGGTTTCTCTGTGTAGCCCTGGGTGTCCTGGAACTAGCTCTGTAGATCAGGCTGGCCTCGAATTCAGAGAGCTGCCTGCCTCTGCCTCCTGAGTGCTGGGATTAAAGGCAGACTAAAGGTTTTAAAAATGAAATTAATGACTTGGAATCACAGAGCAATTAGTTTCCGGGAGTACAATGTGATCAGGTTATAGAATCTCTCTGTGCCTCCACTGCCTGGTCTACTGAATAGATATGACTGGTGTAACTCCACATCTTGAAGCTGTGAAGTTCAAATACGCTGGCATAGGAAGCTGCCAATGTAGAAGACAAAACATCAGTTTTAGAAGCAGATGGATATAGCTCCAAAGTTAGCTGTGTGTCTGTGAATGGGATATTTTTTCCTTTCTAAATACTCTATTTCTTAGGCCATCTGTAATGAGATCTAGTATGTGCGCATGTCTATGTGTGGGTATGTATATGTGAATGCAGGTACCCTGAGGCCAGAGGTATCAAATCTTCCTGGAGCTGGAGTTACAGATTGTTTTGAGCCACTTGACATAGGGGTAGGGAACTAAACTCAGGGCCTACACAAGAGCATTCTTGTCTCTCTTAACTGCTGAGCCATCTTTCTAGCCCCGAATACTGGTTTCTTTATGATGTGCAAAAACGTGAGAAATAATGCAGTTCATTCTCTTGATAAATATTTGTTAAATGCTAAGCACTGTACTCCATTTTCGGCTGAAAAGATAATAATCTTTGTTCTTAAGAGTCTTACAGGAGCTGGAGAGATGGCTCACAGGTTAAGAGCACTGGCTGCTCTTCCAGAAGTCCTCAGGTCAATTCCCAGAAACCACATGGTGACTCACAACCGTCTACAATGAGATCTGGTGCCCTCTTCTGGCCTGCAGGCATACACACAGGCAGAATACTGCATACATAATAAATAAATAAATCTTAAAAAAAAAATCTTACATCCAGCTGGGCCGTGGTGGCACAGACCTTTAATCCCAGTACTCAGGAGGCAGAGGCAGGTGGATCTCTGTGAGTTCAAGACCAGCCTGACCCACAAAGTGAGTTCCAGGACAGCTAGGGCTGTTACACAGAGAAACCCTGTCTCAAAAAAAAAAAAAAAAAAAAAAAAAAAAACTTACATCCGGGCGCAGTGACATATGCTGGAAATCCCAGCACCTGATAGGCTGAGGCAAGAGGGTTTATAGGACTTTTGAGTCTAACTTGGGCTACAGAATAAGTTCTAGGCCCTGCCTTGGCTACAGAATGATACTCTTTCTCAAAGAGGGAGGAGGAGAGAGGAGAAAAGGAGATAGGGAGGTAGAAAGGGAGACACATTTTTCTAGCATGAAATGACAAACAGACATAATACATTAGTGCCAGTACTATGCTACAACCAGGCACCAAAGAAAGGAGTCGATAATTTGGTGTGAGGACAAGGCTGCAGAGAGGAGGCAGGGAATAACGAGATTCAAATTAGAGATTTTAGGCATCATATGAAAGTGTGTTAAAGTAGGTTAAAAATGCTAAATGATGTATAGCTATTTTATTTTTGTTTGCTTTCTTTCCTGTGGTACTGGGAATTGAACCCATACATACTAGGCAGCATTCTACCATTGAGCAATATCCACAGTCCTCTTTTTACTTATTAAGGCAGGAGCTTACCACATTACCAAGGCTGGACTTGAACTTATTTTGCAGCCTCCTCAGCCCTTGAACTTGCAATCCTCCTGCCTCAGCCTTTGTAGCAGCTGGGATCACAGGTCTGGGACACCAAGTCCAACTGAGATTTAGGACTTTTTAGAGCAAGTCTCAAATTCTTGGCCTGATCAATCAGTCCTCCAGCCTCAGCTTCTCAACTGTCTGGGACTACTGAGTAGGGGCATGTGCTACCACACCTAGCTATTGTTTTTATAAGTATAACACATACAGAAAGGTACAGAGGAAATAAATGCACAGTTGAATGCATTGCCACAAATTACAAATGCATAAAGTACCATGAAGTCCTCAATGGCACCTAAGGTGTTTCCCGGATACCCACCCCCACTACTATTCCTTTCTTCTCCAAAAGCTAGCATCATCTTCACCTTTCAAACAAGTGGCCAGGAATTCAGAGATGGCTCAGTGGTTAAGAGCACTTGTTGCTCTTCCCGAGGACCCAGGTTCGATTCCCTGTATTTATATGGGGGCTAATAACTGTCTGTAACTCCAGTTGCAGGGGACTTGGCAGCCCTCTTTTGTCCTCCATGAGCACCAGGCATAAAAGCAGTGCACAGACATATGTCCATGCAAAACATGCATACACACACAAAAAAAATTAAAATAAAAATAAAAAGATAAAAATAATAATAAAGAGAAACCACAGAAAAATTAATGCCTTGGTTTTGCTAATATGTGGAACCTAAAGTTAAAATCACATATACATAAATTATATAATATATAATTTTTAAATTACATAATTTTAAATTTAGTTTCCATGTATGCGCACGTGCGTGCGTGTTTATGTGTCTGTAGGTAACAAAGTTGGAAAGGACATCATGAGAGGGAAGGATTTAGGTGAGGGTGATAACATATAATAGGAAACACAGGTTGCACTAACGAGGGGAAGAAGGAGAGGAAGGAGGAGGGCAAAGAAGCAGTAAGAGCACACACACAGTACAATGGCACTGTGTATGCAGATGTCATGACAAAACCCAGTCTTTTCTATGCTAACTGAGAAAATTGTTTTTTTAAAAAAGCAGACATTAGTGGTGCCTATTCTTGAAATATTACAAATGGAATTGCACACTATATGCTCCTTTTCTCTAGAGTATTTTGTTCCCATTATAATTGTGAGATTAATCCATGCATTCTCCATGGTATAGTATGTGACTGTTCTGAAGATGACTGTTTTGTAACTTTGCCTGGGTTGATGTGAACAGATATCTGTTCAATACAAATAGGGTGACAACAACAGACCATAAATATTCCATCCAAGACCAAGTTGACAAACCAAGGAATTTATTACTTCTGAAGCAACAACTTCTGAAACAAGAAAAGCTCCACTGTACACAGGTGACAATCTCCCCAAAGGCTAAGAATGCAATATTAAAATATGCATGTATTCAGCAATAGTCAATATTGTTAAATATTGCACGTCCTTCATCCCAACGGGATCTATGCTATTTTTAAGCCATGTAATTATTGCTTGCTTTTTTTTTTTTAAAAAGACAGGGTCTCACTATGTAGCCCTGGTTGGCCTGTAACTAGCTATGTAAAAGGCAGATTTTGAACTCACAGACATCTGTTTGCCTCTGTCTCCTGAGTGCTGGGATTGAAGGCCTGCACCATCACACTAGGTTTTTTTTTTTCCCAATAATTCCACAAAGTAGATACTTTTAAATCTGTGCATGTTTTAGATTCCACCCATATTTTTCTTTTGGAACTTGCCACTATGTTTATTTTTCACTGTTTTGGAATGAAATTAACATACAATTAAATACACAATTCTGTGGTGATATTTTAATTGTGCTGAAATGTGATTTTATTTGTATGTTAATAAATAAAGTTTGCCTGGAGATCAGAGGTCATATCGAGCTAGGGACAGAAGTCAGGTGGTGGTAGCCCACGCCCTTAATCCAATCACATGGCAGGCAGAGTCTCTGTGTGGTCAAGGACACAGCCAAGAGTGGTGACCTTTGAGTCTTTAATCCCAGTACCAACCATAGAGACCAGGAGGTCTGTATAGACAGGCAGAGATGAGGAAGTCATGTGGCTGGGCTTAGAGCCAATGAGAAAGCAGAACACAAAGGCAATAAAACTTAAGACACAACAGGAAGAAGGGACTCTCTCTCAGGGGAAGGAAGACAGTGAGTGGTAAGCTAAAGGGAGTTGTTGCTCTTGCTCTGGTCTCTTAGGCTTTAACTCTGTATTTGGCTCTGTGTTTCTTATTTAATAGACTGCTTAGAATTTCATCTACAATTGGTGCCCATGTGCAAGAGTTCATTAAAAACCGTTGGTGGTTACGGCCCCCAGCTCAGCCAGGGGTTACAGGCCCCAGGCCCGGCCAGAGCTATAATTGGTCCGGTCCAGCGGCACATGATCAGAGCTGCACTTGACTGTAGCTGCAGCAGCTACACACAGCTGGAGCTGCTTGCGGCCAGATCGCCAACTCACCTGGACTGCAGAATTTATCCATAATAAGTCAGAATTAACTTCACTATTTATTCAGTTACAAGATACAATCAGGAATAGGAAGCATTCTTTATATATAACTCACATCCGATCCCATATGGGTCTGCCAGGCCCTCTAGCACAAGGTAATGATGAGACTGATAAATTATTGATAGGAAATGAGCTGGAGGCCTCAGAATTTCATAAAAAACATTATGTCAATAGTAAAGGTTTAGAAAAGGATTTTTCCATAACCTGGCAACAAGCCAAGGAAATTGTAAGGAAATGTCCTACATGTTCCTTTTACAATCAGACACCATTACCAGCAGGATGTAACCCAAAGGGTACTCAGAGGAATGAAATCTGGCAGATGAATGTGTTTCACTTTGCAGAATTTGGAAAACTGAAATATGTACATCATACTATTGATACTTATTCAGGATTTCAATGGGAAACTGCTTTGAGTTCTGAAAAAGCTGATTCTGTAATCACCCATTTGCTAGAAGTTATGGCCATCATGGGTATACCTGCACAAATTAAAACTAACAATGCACCGGGCGGTGATGGCGCACGCCTTTAATCCCAGCACTCAGGAGGCAGAGGCAGGCAGATTTCTGTGAGTTCGAGGCCAGCCTGGACTACAAAGTAAGTTCCAGGAAAGACGCAAAGCTACGCAGAGAAACCCTGTCTCACGAAAAAGCAAAAACAAAACAAAAAAAACAAAAAACCAAAAACCCAAACAAAAAAAAAAACTGACAATGCTCCAGCATATATCTTTGTTAAAATGAAACAGTTTTTTTGCTTATTACAATATAAAGCATATTACAGGTATACCACATAATCCTACAGGCCAAGCAGTTATAGAAAGATCAAACAGAACTCTAAAGGATATGCTAAATAAACAGAAAGGGGTAACAAAAACCCCCAGAAATAGACTGCATAATGCTCTATTAACTTTGAATTTTCTCATTGCTAATGAGAAAGGAACAACAGCTGCAGAGAGACATTGGATAATAGAAAAACTACAGAATTAAATCAGCCCATATACTTTAAGGATGTGCTGACCTCAGAATGGAAACCAGGATATGTGTTAGGTTGGAGACGAGGTTTTGCTTTTGTTTCTACAGGGGAAGATAAGCTGTGAATACCATCAAAATTGATAAAGGTTCAATTTGAGAAAGACCTCTTAATTAGAAGAGGTGATAGTTCATCAACCAGCATGACCATCCAATTTAAACTAACTTATAACATTAACACATGCCTTTTCATTTAATCAGATATAACTTGCCAAAAGAGAACCTCCCCAAAGTTAGTCTTGGGGAAAGGTTTTTGTTTTTGTCTTTTAGGAGAATGAAGGCTAAGGAATCTGAAGAACACTGGACAAATGAGACATCTGAAGAAAAAGGACAAATCATCTAGAAAAAAAAATGTCCCAAGACAAAGAGTAAAATGGCCTATTGTTATATCATCTATAAAATTTCGTCCTAAGTCTTCCTAAATGTTTGTTTCTGCTCTTGTCTAAAGACATTTAACACAAATGGTCTTCTTGTAGTCCCAGTTCAATTAAAAATTAAAGTTCGCTTTGGAGTTGGAGAATGGCCTCTCTCCTTCTTTAAACCCAAGCATGTTGTTAAAAGGAAAATGCAAACTCCTTGTATCATGCCAGAAGAAAGAGTCATCTTCTGATATGGGACAGGAGAAAACAAAAAAAATAATAATAAGGGACTATTCTATTGCTACTAATCTCAATTCTTTGATCCTATTCTGATTCTTTAAACTTTTCTTAAAGTATGAATTTTATATCAAAATTTACAAAATTTATATATATATATATATTTTAAACTTTGTTAAGATATGAATGGTCATATAGAGTACTAACTAATTCTAGAAAAAAAGGCTTCAATTAGCTGCCTATACATGTCTTTGTGTTCGAGTCTTTATCAGTTTTCTGCAGGCAATCACGGCCAGGCCTAACATCAAATTTGAAGTCTCCAGGAAGAAGATGGGGCCCCACAACAACAATTCCACGTGAACAATAATAATACCACGAAGCTGACAAATATCATCTACAGATCAGCTTTAGACTACAAACTGCTCAGAGCAATTTTGAGAGGGCTAGCTGAGATGATCCAATTTCACAGACTACTTGAATAAGGACTTGGGATAAACCCTGAACTTTGGCATTATACACAGACTGGATAACGAAGGATATAGTTACCTTTCCTAGAATTTGACAATTAACCTAAAATTTTTCTTTTCAGGATAAAGATACTTTAGCCCATATCTAGCAGGAAGCAATTTTAAGAATACGACGCCCACATTCCCAAAGAGGTGGTGTGGGGCGGGTGGTTTTTTTTGTCTTTTAATGGGTTTTGGGTCTGAGATAATTTTCATTGTTTAGGGGGGTTGGTTACAAGTTGTTGTTAATGGTTAGGAAAAGGGCTAAGCAAAGGAGATTAGATTTAAGGTTCTTGTTTTAAAAAAAGATATACAGAAATGATAGAATAGAGGGTAGATTACTGAATCTACTCTGAAAAGTAACGAGAAGATATAGATACGATATAGATAAAAAGATAGATTATTGAATCTACTTTTAAAAGACAATTACTAGTTTTAAATACTTTACATTGGATTGGATTTTTGTACATTATGCACAAATTATATATATTGAGATTGATATTGTTAGTAAATGCTATAAGTATATTTCTAATCTTTTTCAAGATATTGTATTTATACAGTTTATTTAACAATGTAATGCAATTTGATAATCTTTGAATGTTATTATTACCAACTATTAGGATATAAAGAAATGAAAGTAGTTAGACATTACAATAGAACTTGTAGTCATATTAGGTATGTTTTCAAGGTCGAGCAGATATATTTTAGATAGATAGGTCATCTTCAAACCCTTTTGAGATCTACAGAATATGGCATTTAAAATGTTTTAATAACTTAGAAAATTTTTCTTTTTGTTATGACTATGAGACATGTCAGCTCCTGGTAGCACCAATCTACTTCAGAGAAGATATGGGCATTGAAGAAACTGCATATGGAGTTAACTTTCATTGAGGCAAAAGTTAGCCACTGAACAACAAAGTATCCTCAAATCAACTGCTGACAAACAGGACAAAATGGACAGACAGGACACTAAACAAAGGACTACTGATTCTTGCCAAGACAAGCGTGGTTGTGGCTTTAACAACAGGCATCCTCTGAGGCCAGGACAATATGACACCATCCCTGAAGTGGCCTTTGCAATCTGGAAAAGGTACAGTGCTCCTTTCTTCGAAGGCAGCTGAACAGGCAGTGGACTGATGGCTTCTGAT
Organism: Peromyscus melanophrys; assembly: GCA_902168415.1. Taxonomy (NCBI): domain Eukaryota; kingdom Metazoa; phylum Chordata; class Mammalia; order Rodentia; family Cricetidae; genus Peromyscus; species Peromyscus melanophrys. Next base: position 18,708 of record CABHPR010119188.1, read on the forward strand.
GTGCAGTGGAACAGCAGCTGAAACAGTTATTCTTGAAAGAGTAACTAAGCTGACAGAGTCTAACCTCTCAATGGTAGACTGGCATTTAAAATGTGGATAGGACCACAATCATCACCACACAATTTTCTTGCTTTCCTGTTTCCCTTGAAATTTTTGTTGAGGAAATTGAGTCGTTTATCCAGATGAAGAACTGACTATGGATCAAGTTACATCCTTTCCTTTCATCTCAGTTTATTCAAACTTGAACCAAATATGTCCTTAACCACATATAAACTAGACCATCAAAACTTATACTTTACAAGGCCAGAGAGATGGTTCAGTGGTTAAGAGCACTTGATGCTCTTCTAGAAAACCTGAATTTGATCCCAGCACCCATATCAATTCAAAAGTGCCTGTAACTCCAGCTCCAGGGGAATCTGACAACCTCTTCTGGCCTATGTAGGCACCCATATACAAATGGCATAAACACACACACACACACACACACACACACACAC